>JANHFQ010002006.1:48719-62005 GCA_032468035.1 Aparallactus werneri
CGACCCCCAAAGGGGTCCCGACCCCCAGGTTGAGAACCACTGTCTTAGAATAAGGTGAACCCAGCCTCCTCTCAATTCATGAAAAAGAAATGCTCTATTCTTAGCTATCAACAGCTGGCCCTAATGCTTGTCCTTGCAAAAAATAGACCTGGGGCATTATGGGGATAAACTTAGCAAAAGGTGAGGATGATTTCAGAGGGAGGGGATTAAGCTCTTCCACCCTTTTTCTGTTGCATCATATTCTTCTTTTTATGGGTGTCTTGCAACATGTTGGCCTTTACACAGCTGTAGTGCTGTATGCCTAGACATTTCATTTGGAGAAGAATGCTAGGAATCTTCTGTTGATTTCTCAGGGTATGTTCCAAAAGAGAGCATAATCCTAGTGCTCAAATGAATAAACCAAAATAAGAAGCAGCCTTCTGACTTTTAGAAATTGATAAATGAAAAACATTCTTGACTATTGTCCAGTGCCCCTTAATCTCACTAAACAAGTTTTTTACACACTTAGTACTAAAAACTATCCCAATCCTTGAGAGACAGAATTTGGGATGACTAAATCAAACATCAAACCTGCAACTGTGAAAAACGATGATGCTTGCTATTTACCCTGTTATTATTATTCCCGTGTAATCTTACATTACCTTCTTGCACATAGTATAGTGAAAGAAAGCGGGAAAAGCAGCAAATCCATGCCAACAGCTTTACAAATCCAATTAAGGTTTTCATCGTGAGCAGATACGTATACCAGCAAATGTGCTGGTCTCCAATTTTTCATCCTCTGCTCGACCGCAACACATTGCATGGATGTTTCATGCTTCTGTGCATATCCTGCTGCATAGTTGCAAGCCGTTACAAAGCCAGTTTGCACAGAACTTGGTGTGTGTGTGTGAGAGAGAGAATCCTGTGGCCCTCCAGATGTTGCTGTACATATCATTCACCACTGGTTGTGTTGATTGGGTGTTGAAGTTCCTGACTTCTGAAGGGCTGTTCCTGCCCTAGAATTAATGCCCATATAGTGACGCCTGACTTAGATTGTGCTCCCATAATAGCAGGTAAAATGAACCAATGGTGAGATTCCATTTCACTACCTTTTGTGAGCCAGAAATCTGATAACATGACTTGTTTCGTTTTCTACAAGCTCTGACCAAAAGGCAGATAACGTTTTAACAACTGGGAAGCCCACTGTCTAACTGCTAATTTCTGTTCAAGAAAACTGACTACAGTGGAAAAACATATCCAAGCCCAGCCCTTTATTACCACGTTGAAGCTCTTCTGAGAAAACTGTACAGGGAAGGACTCGGCATGGAATCATAATAAATTAAAAAAAAAAGAGGAGAGGAAAGGAAAGGAAAAAAAGTGGAGGGGGAAGGAAAGAACAGCTGGTGCCACCATTGTCTTTCAGTAGTTACAGCAAGTGCAAAAAGCAAAATCTACAAAGAGCAGAATTTGAATGACAAGAGGTAGCAATCTACAGAAGTTTTTTAGTGGGCAAAAAATGAAGAATTTGGCATCCACACATTAAAAGGGAGACTAGCATTGGCAGGAAACCTGAGGTCACCACCAAATCACAAGGTGCTGCAAAACCTAACAGGGCAGAGAGCCCGAGTTCTCCTGCTCCAAACTAGGAAACTGGCAAGACTGATGTATGTTGCAAAAGCTAAGAATTCGGATCTCGCCATGTACTATACAGAAATTTGGCTTCTTCTAATTTGCTATGGAGGGTGGTGACGGAACAGGGCTCTCCTTGTGACACAAAGCAGCAGGATACCCCAACCGAAGACCCAAAGTTGCATTTCAGTGGAGGCAGCTGCTCCCAGAAAGGAACAGAAGCCCCGTTTAGGTCTCCTGGGGTCCCTTTTTCAGGCCAAAAAAGCTGGAGGAACGGGGAGGTGGTGCGATGAGCATCGGAGCTTGGTTCTTGTGAGTTATTCTGATCTGAAAGAAAGAAAGATGGAACAAGATATGTCAACACTTTAGAGCAGGACTCAGGCCTTTCCTCTACTTCCTATCCACACATCCCATATCACAGCTTTTGGATAGTTAGAGCAGACCAAGCACTGCCCGGTTGCATCTCCTCTTCAACAAACTAACACATAGATAGGTCTCTTTGCGGTCATTACAAGTCAACATTAACTTGATTGACTCCATCAATCCACCGAGATAGAGCTTCCAAACCAGCTAGTTGATCTTTAAGGCCCTAATTTAAGTCCAGGTGATTTCAAGGACCACTTAGCAGTAGCCAACCTGTTTGAAGTGATACTTTGGTCTTCTGAGTGGACAGGAACCTACCCACTAGACTAATCCCCACTGGATCTACTGCTAGTCTTGGGCAACTATTTAATTAGTAATGTAGCTTACTTCAATTAGCTAGAAGTGGCAATTTGAAAACAGCCTACTAGCTTTTATGGTGGCTATCACTTCCTGGGTATTTATTTCTGAGAAATCTGCAATGACCCAGTTGGAGTTGGAACTACTCTAATTTTTTTTAACTGAAAACTTTTTTAAAAAAAATCTAACAAAAATTGTAAGCTCAGGTAGAGAGAGGGCTAATTCTCTATTCCAAGAACGTGTGGTATTTAGGCCATTGGGAAATAAATAAGTCTACAATTAAATCAGGCATCTTGGTGGTGATGGATGTTCCTAGCCAAGAAAGGCTCAAGCTATTGAATTTGCATAATACAACAGCACTTAAAATTATCTGATTAAATATATTATGCAGTCACTTTCTCTTGCTCGCATGCAGAAATCCTGATAAAGAGAAAATGTTTTAATCATATTCCACTGCATCAATTATACTGCATCATGATAAAGATCACTGTTGGAAATAATCATTTATTCCTCATTGTCCAGATACTCCCTGACCAGCCATGTTGTAAGAAAGAGGTTGGTTGAGGTTTGCTTTCACATAATATGAACCCACTTAAATTTTAAGATCACTCTTACAACCTTCTTATTGACCACTCAACAGATAGATCGAACATTTCTCAGTGGCCCTTTTTTATAAAATTTCCTCTCAGAAGGCAAATGGCTGGCCCTATCTATAGCTGCTTTCAGGATTGTTTTAAAAACTCATCAGTTTTTGATAGCTTTTAATTGGTACTCATTGCTGATGGACATCTTGAAGTCATTTTTTATTTGAAACAGTAGCTTACGTATATTTTCATGAAATGTCTGCCTTGGTGGATTAGCTTAAAAGTAATAAAGCTCTCTTATTAAATGTTCCTAGCAATTTTCATATTCCAGCAACTCACGCATTGCAAGTTTCAGATTTTACCGGCTGTGTGCTTGAGCTGGTTAGCAAGCCTTCTATAATAAGGAGTTCTATGGCCTCACCAAAACAGGTGTTCATAACCAATGTTACAAAACATAGAACATGACCCTAGGAAGTGCTTACTGTGCACGGTGCTTGCATCCATGGTTCTCCATCGATTTGCATGGGAAGATGCTTGAAGGTTCTGTAAAAAAGACATGAGAAAAACAGGAAGCTGACATGAGATGATGAATATTCAGAGGTCCTCATGCAATTATCCAAAGAACAAATACTGAAGATGACAGTAAGTATTTGTTATCTTGGTACTAATTTTCTGTCTTCATCTGTCGATACTGTCTATACTGCAGCTAGCACCCTCACACCTTCATATCACATATTATAATAGCAATTGTCAGGTGGAAGAAACCAGATCCACATGTGTAGAGTTCACTAACTACTTTATTGCATTCTGCCTATAATACAGGAATCACTCCAAACTGTTTGCCTTCACTTGGGAATAAATAAATAAAGTCCCATGGACTGGGCAGGAGCTCAGCCCTAGATCTCTTGTAACTGCACAATGATTCAAGGCTAATTCCCCACTTGAGCCCTCCCGCACCAACCTGACTGGGCATTTCTCAGCAGCAATCTTTATGGTCAGTATTCTTAGTCTCATATGGCAGGTGTGGAGGTGGGATGAGGCTCAGGGATAATGGCTGCCTAAGAACACTCACTGAGTCATTCTATATAATGGTACTGATTCAACTCAGCCCAACTAAGAAAGGTGTCAATTACCATTAATAGACATTTACAAAGGTTCACAGAGGCATCGTTATTATTTCACATGTACCAAGGCTATGTACATGCCCCCTTTGGGAAAGTTGAAGGACAGGCTGTTAAGAGTTTCAAACAGCAACTACAAGAGGAGACAGTACACCTATTGACTTGAGGGCCCACCTACCTCAGGGTGATCTCAGAGCACTTAGCCAGCCGCGTGCCTGCATTCTTCAAACCTGTGTAAATCTGTCCCATTTCAAACACGCCCTCCAGGCCCACCACCTCCATGCGTCGATCACTCAGATCTGGATAGGGAATTGGAGGGAGAAAAGCCAAAGGAAAGAAAAATCATCCCATCATCTCAAGCTCCCCTAGAAAGTCCTCACGGCAACGTTTCAGAAAGGGCAGCAGAGTATTAATGTAGCTTGGCCTCTTAGAAATCATATGTCATTCTTTATTCACCCACTCAAGACATGCCTGCCTTTCTCTGCTATAACTACTACTAATGTCCACTCCAGGAGGCTCCAAATTTTGTACCATCCACCCACTCTCCTGGCTCACCTTGTACACAGTTCTTCAGGATTTCAGCTTCAGTGATGACTTGAGGCTGTGCTGCTCCTCCGGCTGTGCTCCGTGTAGCTGCCTCCCCCAAAGGTCTCTTGGTCTCACCCCAGAGGTTGGAACCCCCATGCATGCTAGGGATATTGAGGACAGCTACTCCAGAAAGGGCTCCACTCAGGTCCAGGGATTGCCCACAGCACTTGGTAGAGACATACGTGAAAAAAAGGAAGGTGAGCAAGATGATAACTGGTTTTTTTAAATGCAATAATTTGAACAGCACTATAGAATCCAAGTTCTAGACCCATTTTTGCACAGCTGGATAAATATGCAGAAATGGCAGTGCTAGGAGCAGGGAGTTTTAGAACTCAAGCTTCTTATTAGCTATTTTGCCTGAGGTAGAAATCCTAATGCTAAAAATGTAAATTAATCAGTGTCAAAGAAAGAAAAACACTTTGCACATGTCCATAGGGAACATAATATGCTAGATACCACTGCAAAGAATTGCATGCTGGTTACAGGAGTGAACAATTTTGCCAACCCAGAACAGCCATCATCTCAGGACCACAAAAGAAATGCTCACCTCCAGGTGTGGGTTTCTACCGGTTCAGCCCGGTTTGGGCGAACCGTTTGTTGTGATAGGCTACCGGTTCGATGAACCATGTGCTGCGCGCACATCACCTTAGAGCCAAAAATCGGCTGATTTAGTTACTGGTTTGGGTGAAATTTAACCGAACTGGAAGCTAAATCAGCTGATTTTGGGGGCCAAAGTGATGCGTGCAAAATCCCCGCACCAAGCAAACCGGTTGTTAAACCGGAAGGAACCCACCTTTGCTCACCTCTATAGACAAACACTCCTTGAGCTTTTTGCAGGTGGCAAAGATAGTCTCCGATGTGGCAAATTCAAAATACCAGAGCTTGTTCTTCATCCTATTCAGAAAAGAGTAGAGTAGCAGAAAAGGAGCAATGTAGAGAGGGTGTGTGGTTGAGCCCACTTCTTCCCCAGGCAAACACATCCACTGCAGGACTTGCCAACCGGGAGCTCCCCTCCATGGCAGGTATTCAATTTTTACTGCCCAGTGCAGAGCCATTCTCTCTGTGTGACTAGCTATCCTTATATATATTCCCAGGAAAATCAAATCAGGTGTCAAAAGGATTAGGAACATTTCTAGAGGCAGAGTTGAACACAAAAGTACCGGATCAAGTTTCATAGGAAGACTTGAGATTTCAGAATTGCCAAATCAGCCTCGAAAAGTGCCAGGATAGCAGCACCAGGAACCCCCTACCCACTTTTACAACTGAACTAACCTGCTGTTAAATTTCTCTGGGTATTTCTCTCTCATGACATGAAATCGGTGGGCAATTGAGGCATCCTGAAGAAAAGGAAAGTGAAAAAGAGAACATTAGGCCTGAAGAGGTGCTTTTATTGTGGCCCGCCAGCGGCCAGAGGAACTGGCAGCAGATTCGGACAGTGAGGAGGTTGGGGAGGAACATGGGCCAGTCCTGGAGTCTGGGGAAGGCTCTGACAAGTGCTCTGCATTGGAGGCAGAGATGGGGCCAGGACCATCTGACAGTTATCAGCTGCCTTCGGAGTCAGAGATCAGTGGGGCAGAAGAAGAGCTGGAGCCTGTTCCCAGTATGAGCATGCGCAGAGCTGCCAGGAGAAGGGAATAGCTAAGGAACAAGGGTCGACTTGGGAGTAAAGCCACAGGTGAATGGCCCTTCCCATAGGGAATAAAGAGGAGCGAAAGGGGAATGGTGTTTGCAGGAGACAATTAGTTCAATTCATTAGGGTGAAGATCTGTTCCTAACTACTTGCTAAGTATTATCTGCTACAGAGTAGCATTTGGAAGATATCAGCCTGGCAGCTCTCCAAGCCTGATAAAGGTCTGTAATTGTGAACTCTCTTGAAAGACTGTTGGACGGGACTTTGCTGGAGAGGAATTCACTTTAAACTAAATAAAATGGGTTTTATCAGGACAAGGAGTCGACTTCGTGCTTCTAGGAAGCCTAGGTCAGAACAATGCTATCAAGAACCCCATTTGGGACAATTAAAATGGAAAGGTTGATTCCACCTGAAATAAGGGTATTCTGCCTAATTACCAAGCCATAAAGGGGATTATTGCTTAAAACCAGGCCTTTCAATTGTACTCAGAAGTCTTTTGGAAACTAATGCAACATCTGTGGTACACCAGGCTTACTCACTGCTTCCTCTGTACACAGAGAGTGAGAGTCAGTTTTGGTAGTATGAGTTTTGGATACTATACAAACCTGCTTAGCTTTAAATAAAACTTGTGACTCTTCCCAACTTTGCTTTTGACTCTTGGTTCTTCAGATCATAATCTACATTTAGAGAACCCTGAATTAATCTAAAAAAGAATAACCTCTAAATACTGAATCCAAAATACTGAATCCAAAATACTGAATCCTGAGTACTGATTCACTGAAGCTATATTTTTCAAATTCTCTACCTTTTCTACATATTTTATTCTCCTCTGGGTTCAGAATATTTCATTATCCATATAAGGAAGTGCTTTTCTCAAAAAGGAGCGAGAGAAGGAAGCAAAATAATTTAATACTTATGCTTCTAAGCCTTTTATGCCTGTAAAACCTTCACTCAAAGAATTAAAATCTGTTAATCATCAAATGCAAAATACTGTACTTAATTGAACTATTTTTGATTTATTACTATAAGCCACCTAGAATCACACAAATACACAGCATAGAAATAATTGAAAATAAATAAATAAAAAATTTCTCCTGAAAATTTGTTTCATAATATAAGCTTTTCAAACTGAAGAGCCTTGAAATTTCATGCTAACAAAATAACACAGGATCTATAACTAAATATACATAAATAGAAATTGTACTAGAAAAGTTTACTGTAAGTTGGAAGCACTAAATTAGAAGCAGTAAAGAAATATATTTTACATAGGAATGGTGAACCTTTTTTAATCAATGATTTCAGCAATATTTGAAACTTTTCTTCTCTTTTGCTGAAATATTTTTCTTTTATCCCTTATTTTAGGAGTCTTTTTTCCTTTATTCCCTTTGCCTCTTTTTTTTTCAAAAAATTCAAAGATTTAGAAATTATAATCATTGCACAAACTTGTCCCTATTTACTTACAAAATTCAGTAGAGCTATCAGTGAGCAGTTTCATCAAGTTTTGAGTTTATCTTAGTGAATTCTATAATTAACAATATGAATTGGTTCAAGCATATTGATTATTTAGCAAACAGTTAACATGTAATTAATGTTAACTTACTTTCTAATCCTCATGGCTTCTTCATTATCATGTCTGAAGAAATCATATGATTTATATGATTTAACTGCTTCACGACGATAAACCCCTAAATTAAAAACTTTTAAAAAATCATTAAATTTAGTTAGCAATTTAGTTAGTAAAGTTCCATAGTAAATATTATCTCATTGAGCAAATACATTCATTACACAACTTGTTCAATGTATTATATTGTACCAATAAAATACATATATTTTAAAAAACTATATGCATTAAGCAAATGCCTGCATTATAAGTATAATTATTCCCATTTAGATGTCATTAATTTAATTGGAATTTACAGTAAAAAGTTACCATATTATTTAATTTGTGCAAGCATAACTTTTTAGAATATTTCACAGAATATTTAATTTCATTGCATCTCAAATGAACCTAAAAATAAGAATGGAGCTTTGCAAATAATAATATAGCAGTGCTTAATCTGTTCAGTGGAAAGAACATTAACGTTGGAATTGGAAACCTGGAATCAAATCAAAATTCATTGTGGGTCCTCAGCCATAAAATACAAATCCTCAACTTACAACATCTTATTTAGTGACCATTAAAAGTTACAATGGCACTGAAAAAAGTGACTTATGACTATTTTTCACACTTATGGCTGCTGCAATATCCCAATGGTCACGTGATCAATACTCAGATGCTTGGCAATCATTTATGATGGTTGCAATGTCTCAGGGTCATTTGATCCCAAGCATAGCCAATGGGAACCAGATTCACTTAATAGCCATGCTACTAACTTAACAATCTCAATGATTCACTTCACAATGCAGCAAGAAAGGTCATAAAATGCGGCAAAATTCACTTAACAACTGTCTCACTTAGAAACAAAAATTTGAGGCTCAATTGTGGTTGTAAGTCGAGGACGACCAGTAGTATGAATTCTTGAGACCTTCTCGGTTTCAGTTCCACATTAACAAAATGGACAGAGTAATTATTCAACCCTCACTGTAAAGTGCATAATGCTGGGGAAAAAATCAGTATTTAAAGTTTATTTCAGTATTTAAAAATCAGTATTTCAAGGGGAGAAAATAAAAATGTTTAGCTTGATTCATAAAATGTGCTATATTTTAAAATATAATTCTGATAAAAAGAGTACTTTAAATTTTAGCTCATTTTATATGTAAAACTTACCTATCCTGTCAATTTGAACCTGCAAGATTCCAATTAAGTAACAAAATCTGAAAAGGCTTATATGTTCTGCAGCAGTACTCTGCAGTGGATGAAATGTCTTATTCATCTTAAACCAAAGGCCAATGACTATAAAATAGGAATTAATTTGGTATCTAACTGCTAATTATTTATATCCTCTCTTCCCTTTTTTTCTACAACTATATTTGGTGAACAAGATTAACACCTCATCTACTAAAATAACTAATGCTGCATTATCTGAACATAATTCATATTGTGTTTGTTGGAAGTTTATGAATAAGAAGCAAATTAGTCTTGCATTTCTCTAAATTTTGGACTAGCTGCTTTGTCAGCTTCCTATAGATATGTAGCTTATTCAGTTGCATACTAAAGATAGAATCAGATTTTTAAAATGAGTTCAATCAATATATTATAAATGACAAGAATAATAATAACAATAATCTTCAGGAACCTTTTGTAGGCACTCCAATCCAGTTGAGGTAGCGAGTTAATTTCTTAGATACGTAAGTCTTGCCTCTTGCAGGAAGACCAATCATTACAATCAGAGTTGGCGAGTTAGTCATATAAGAGGCCCATGCTATAAAAAAGAGAGAAACAAATCAATAGTTTCTAAAAGTTGAAAAACAAAAAACATTCTTGAAAATTTTCACATTCAATTTTCTTTCCATACCTCAGGATATTATGTACCTTTCCCAGAATCAATCAATGGACTGAGGCATTATGGTATCCAGTGGTTGCTAAGTAATGTGGCAAATAAAAATAGCCAACAACAAAGGGCTTCAAATTGGATATAATATTTTTCCTTGAAATATTTTCCAATTAATGAAAAATGTTTTTCAAACTTGAGTGGAAAAGGATAACATATCTCCTGAAAATATAAATATGGAAAACTGAACTAATATTTTATTTCCCTTGGGCTGATGTTAAACTAACTTTTATTACAGATCCCTTAGAGAAATATATAATTTACATTAAGACACTGTAGTATGTTAATCAGTCACTTTTTGCAAGAGGATGGCCATATAAATGTGATTAATAAATGAATAAAATAAAAGATATGCTATTGCTTTATAGGGTGGTGCGATGGCTATGGGTTAAGACACTGGGCTTAGCTTGTCAGTTGGAAAGCCAACAGTCCAGGTTTGAGACCCAAGCATCATGCAACGTGGTATGCTCCTGTCCTCACTCCAGCTCTTACCAATCCAGCAGTTTGAAAGCATGAAAATGAGAATAGATAAGTAGCTACCACTTTGGTGGGAAGGTAACAGCCCTCCATGATGTCATGCTGGCCACATGACCATGGAAAATCTTCAGACAGCGCTGGCTCAATGGCCTTTGAAACAGAGATGAGCACCACCCCTTACATTTGGAAATGGCTAGTGGAATAAATCCACAGGGGTCTTTTAAAAAAAATTGGTTTACACATTCATAAACACATGGAGATTGGTGTTGTGGAAAATTGTTTACATTTTCTTGATTTTTATTTCTTACCCTTTATTGGGCTTTGCATAATGTTGATTAACCCAAAATGAAGTAATGTGATGGTATGTGTGTATGTAAAAGATACTTGCGACTTTCAATATGTACTTTGTTATGCCTAGTAGAGCAGGGATCAAGAGAGCATGATTACAGATATGCAACAGACACATAGTATGGATATTCTTCCAAACATTGCAGGCTCCACTGAGTAATATAATTCAAAACTGTATGAATATTATTGCATAGGGTCAGATACTCTCTGACATCTCTTTTTTTTTTTATCCTTCCATTGCCAAATCCCATCTTTTTTCAGCCCAACAAGCTTGTTAGAAATCTAAACTGATAACATGCTGAGACTGAGTCAAAAGCTGGATTGCCCATTCTTGCTGAAGTTCAGGGGGGGGGGACTAAATCATCATATGGGTGCTGACATTTTACAGAGATAATATTGTTAAATCCATTTCTAACTAAAATCTAAAGCTGTTTTACTGGTTTCTAAAGTTCAACTGGCCTCTCAAACTAAGATGTTGCCTGTAAGCTTGTTCATTTTATAAATTCTTTTCTAAATAGCAATTATTTTCCCTAGCAACATTTTAACCAAGTTTAAAGACATTGGACTGTAAAAAAATTAGATAAGTTAGATTGTGAACTTCATAAAAGCCAGAATGAAAGTTTCAAGAAAGGAAATGTTGTTGGGACATTTGTCTTCCTCTCACTCATGTTCAGCGAAGTAACTTCCCTATCCCTGGTTAAAAAACAACAGTAGGCTAATAAAATGAGCAAAGAACTGTCAGAAATAACAGGTTTATTGAAGGCGGATTTGGAGGAACCAAATGTAGCTTTAGTGCTATAGTTCTAAAATATTAAAGACAAAAGGACACCATTTAGCTACAAGTAACCAATTGAAAAAGAGGAATACAACTTAGCTGAAATGGATGCTTTGTTGAAAAATGAAATGTTGTTTCTAATTTCAGCCTTCAAAATACTAAAAAAGTAACAATAAAAGCCAAATCTCATGAAAAAGATATGATATTCACCAGCAGATATGATATTCACAGTGACGTGCAGCATAACAGAGATTGTGCAACAGGACACAATACAAGCAGTTAGTAATTAAGAATTACATTATATTCCAGAAAAGAAATAAGTCTCTTCCCTTAAAAGGCAAAATAAAAGACAAGTTATAGATGGTAAATAGATTTGGAAGCTGATGAGTGGAGAAAATAAAAAAAGGTGAAAGGAGCAGAAGGAGAATAGAGGTCCTTATCCTAATCTATTTCACTTGTAATCAGAAGATAGGAGAGAAGCAAAAAAATGCTTTTTGGGAGGGGGAGAGGAAAGCATTTATTTTACTGGTGCTGGAAGAATGGAACATATATTTTCACTATTGGAAGTGCTAGCACCAAGGAGAGAAGATCAAACACAGCCCAAGTAAAAGAAATCAGGCAGTCATTCTCCATATTGTTTTGCTACTCAAATGTCAAATAAGATAGTATTCTTGAAATAAAAAATCCAGTGGCATTTAAATTCTTAGAGGAGGAGCATCCAATATATAACTTAAACTATTGCTTTCCTAGCAAAAATAAATGGATACTAATCAGTAAAATTATTTCCAACTACTGACATATAAAGTAAAAACACTCCCAAAACACAGGAAAAAAATCTACCAATAAGAGAAGTGAGCATTTCATCTAATTACAAGACAGCTATGCATTTGGTTTACAAGATAGTTAACTGAAGACATCCAGCCTGACATTAGCAGGATTTGATAAACTGTTTAATAAATCAGCATGATTTATCTGCATTCAGCACATTACTTCTTCCCTAGCTTTTTCTAATGGAATTTTTTTTGCAATTGAGATATATTAAAATCCTGAAAAATCTACATTAAAATATCCTAAAACTGAGGCTATTCATATTTTTTCATCAAAATATTGTGCTTTTGCCACTATCATTAAAAATCTCCTGGATGCTTAAATTTCACAGCATATTAAAAAGCCTTTGTCAAAGGAACACAACTCTTCAAAGTGGAGAAGAACTACTTCCACAGACAAGCAGCTTCAAAATTAAATATTTTCCATTCTGTTTCCACTTTGCTATTCTTTCAAAATGGTGCTAGTAAATTTACCATTAACCTAGTAACATCTTCTTTCATGGCATACCCAAGTAGCCTGTAAATGTGTGCTGTTTGGAGTCAGTTTTTGACTTCTGATGACTGCCTGAACTCGTCCCTGCAATTTTCTTGGCAAGTTTTTTTCAAATGTGGTTTGCCATCACCTGCTCCCTAGGTGAGAATGAGACTGAGAATGAGAATGAGAATGAAAGTCATCCAGTTGGCTTCATTCTAGATCTAAGGCAGGACTACAACTCATGGTCTCCTGGTTTTCAGCCTGTGCCTTAACCACTAAACTGGCTCTCCACCCAGCAGCCTACATGAGTCTTATCTCACCTATGACATTTTTCATTCTTATATTAACCGCATGATCTTAAATGAATGATTATCTTGATCATCACTCAATGGGAGCCCCAACCTATATGTGGATTCAAACCAGGATCTCCCAGTTTTAAGACAGCAAACCTTTATTCTGCACAAACATTTTGTGAAATGGAAAGCATCGAGACCAAAGGTTTTGGATATTGAACCAGGATTTAAATATGACAAGTAGTGTAGTCACCAGATATCAATAATTTTGTCTCAGAAAAGAAACCAGCCCTCTGTTCGAGACTGTGATCAATATGATCATAAGTGAATCTTTCTTTCTTTCAAAAAA
>JANHFQ010002007.1:128697-139148 GCA_032468035.1 Aparallactus werneri
CCGGAAGGAAGGAAGGTGTGGAGGACAGTATGGATATTTGGAATTTGGACAAGTCATGAGTGAAGTGAAGATTATAGACAGTTCCCATGTATATTACAGAAACATTGCTAGCATTTCTTTCCAACACTCCTTATACCATCTAAGACAAACCATCAGGTCATACTTTTACCTGGTTTATATTTGTTGTTGTTTTTTTCTCCTAGCAGGTGGGTGCAAGTAAAGCTTCAGGGCTTTCACCTATATGATGACAATGTTAAATGCAGGTGTTTTTACAGCATACCATTTTCCTTTTTAATTTTTAAAATTAACATCTATTAAAAAAATTAAACTCCAGTGCAGCTTGGAGCCTGGAATGTGCCAAGGGAGATATCCGTGGGCTTATTTATGCCTCTAGATACCACTTTGCCTGTCTCCTTGTTGAATTCCTCTTACTTAGTGCCTGCAACTCTGCTGAGTTTCTTTCTTTAACTATTTTATTTGATGCTACCTTTGTGTGATCCTTATTTATTTCTGATGCCAAAGAGTGTGGGTGATTGTTTTATTTGCATTTCAATTACTTAACTGCTGGGTGGCAAGAAAGGGATGTTTGATGGAAACAGTAGAACTGACTGGAATCCTTTATCTTTTTGAGTCTCAGCATCCATGCCTTCTTTCTCGCTTGGCTCTAATAAATTTTTAGTTGAATTAACAAACTCATTTAATTAAAACTAAGAATAAACACATGGACAACATAATGGGGTTATACATTCCTAAATGTATAACCCCATGGCCACCAAATGAGAAGGAAGGACTCACTGGAGAAGAGCCTAATGCTGGGAAAGATGGAGGGCAAAAGACAGAGAATGAGGTGGCTGGATGGAGTCACTGAAGCAGTCAGTACAAGCTTAAATGGACTCCGGGGGATGGTAGAGGACAGGATGGCCTGGAGGAACATTGTCCATGGGGTTGCGATGGGTCGGACACGACTTCGCAACTAACAACAACCAAAAAAAAAAGATCATGAAAGTAGATAAGTGATTTTGTATGGCCAACATGTTGGGCACAGCCTCAAGTGTAACTCCGCTGAAGCATAACAATTACTTCGCTCATCTGCATTGGCTGCGTTCACAATCATACTCAGCATTTGCAGGCCTTTTTTGGACTTTCATCTGAAACATTAGTTGAACCCAGTCACTGCTGACTCCAAGATACATTGCATTACTTTATCTCTATGCTATCACAGCCATGATTGCCACAACCAGTAAACTATTTTTAAGTAGATCATGGTTTATCAGAATATATTGACACACATAGGAGCATGTGCCATGTAACCTTGGCCAGACCTGTTACATAGAGAAGTTGAATTATTTCTATAATGCAGAATGTTTAAAAACCATTGCTCAGAAGAATGACATTGTATGTTAGTCGCATTATATGAAAGTGGAAAACAAAGCAATGTAATGAATATAAATTACCTTATTGGTTTAATTTCTTGATACAAATAGAAGGCATTACCTTTTAGAAATACTGTAAGGGCTTAATAGAAGTAAGTTACACAGGTGAGAGCCACCAAGGTTCTCTTTAAAATTTACTTGAATGCATTTATATTCTAATTTCACATGCAGCAATGTGAGTGAATGATGTCTTATAATATTCTGACACTAGGTCACTGGGTAAGTTCTGATAAGACTCTTCTGAGGCAAACTGTACGTACATCAACCAAATCCGTAATAGTGGCGAATATCTATAGCTCAGGTGTAGGATGAGGGTGAAGTTTCATTCTCCAAGCTTGTGGGTTGGTTTCCTAACATTTCATTCTCAGGCTAGGTAACATCTTCTGTGGAGTTTAGGGGATATCAGTGTCAGTGTTCTTCTGTTTATAAGGGCTTTGTGTGGTAAGTCTTGTGATGGTGAGGTCCCATCAGGAGTAAAGGGTCCCATCAGGTCAGGTGTGGGTGTTTCAAGTGAGGGTCTAATCCCCTAAACTCCAGCGAAGATGTTACCTACCCTGGTAATGAAACATTCAGAAACCAACCTGCACGGTCGAAGAATGAACTTTCACCCTTAAATATTATGTAATATTCCAGCTGTTTTCAACTTCAAAGCATTCAATTTTATCTTAGATTGCCTTGAGTGCTACAAGCAGAAAGGTATCCACCATCACAGCAGTACCAATAATAATGCATTTTAAGGGACAGACCAATACATGTGTAATATTTATTTTATTTATTTATTTATTTTAAAAAATTTATAGGCCGCCCAACTCCTATCGGACTCAGTTATTTTATTACCTAATGTGTAAATTACGGTCTAAACCATGAAACATAATAATTTAATCTCTTTTGCTTGCTTTGTGAACTTGAAATAGATCCATATTCAATTTGAAATCTCAGTTTGGACTGTATCTAAGTAATCTTATACCATGTCATCACATTTTACTGCACTGTACTCTGCAGGGGAAGGGGAGGATATACTTCAGCTTGCAGAAAAGTGTATCAAAGTAGCCTAGGGATGTTTTTGTTTGAATTCCCAAATAATTAATGAAGCTGTGACTTACTGGGCACTCCTGATACAAGCCGGAGGGGTCTCAGGACACGAAAGGCCCTTAGAGCTTTTACATCAAAACCACCTGGTTTGCCACCGGAATGGCTACCCCCTTCTGCTTCTTTGGTTAATTGTTCCAAAATTACACTAAACAATCTGGGGAACAAGAAATAAAAGATTCCATATTGTTGTTACTATAACATATGATAATAAGCTTTTTTCATAAAGGAGGTTTAAATTTGGTATAATTCAGAAGAACCTTTAATGACTTATATGTATTATGTAAATCCTAAAAGATCACCATTACAACATTAGAAAGGCAGGTTTCACGATTTAAAAAATAGCTCAGAGTAATTCAGAGGCTTCATCCTTGGAACCTCAGGGAAAAGGTATGTTTCAGAGTTCAAACTCAGACTCACTACTCCTATCCAATTCATATTTCTTCATATTCAGACAGAAATGTGTTCGTATCCAGATGTTGCAGTCAGTTTTAGGCACACTTTTATTGCTCACCTCTTGTGATAACCAGTGGCCAGGACAGACTGCTAGAGATGCTGTTCAGTCATTACATTGGAATAGATTTATTTTGTCAAATGATAGTTCAAGTGATGTTTATCTTTTGGACTAGTTTCCACACAAAACAAATAATTCAAGCAATATTACTCAGAATGTGGCACAATATTTTAAATGTTTGCAAAATATTCATTGGTGAGATATTTGTTTCTTAATATCTCCTCCTTTTTGCCACTTTCATTTAAATAATCTACATTAATTGTCTGAAAACAAAAAATGTACTAAATATTCTGATACAGTATTCCAAGACAAGGTTATTGGAATTATTTCTACCAAACAAACTCTCACTGTACTTTTCCTGAGTCTTCCCCTTACGGTATATCTATAAATTCTCAATTTTAATAATTATGGGAATGTGTACATAAGAACCCCATGTTCCTCTCATGTACAGTGTGATTTCTTTGGAGTGAAGGAATCTGTCTTGTGCTAATTTCACACCTCACAATACACATATACGGCTTGCTATGCAGATATTATTATACAGAACAATTCTAAGTATGTGTTTATATAAACCTTACTAAAGGATGTTGTTATATAAAATTCAATGGTGTCCTCTTAAAGAGCAAGGGGAATATATTCAAGGATTAGATTTCCTATTTGGGAAATCATTGCAAAGCAATTAAGTTTTTGACAACACTGCAATCTCATAAAGCTGAAGAAAAGATTCCTTGTTTGAATGTTAGAGCAAACACATAAAGTAGAAACATTTTTAGATGTTAATTTCTTAGAAAAATTAAAAATTGGACTTACCCTACTATAACTATTACAAAATCCAATAAATTCCATCCATTTCTAACATATGCGTTGGGATGTAATAATAATCCATATGCTACAATCTTCAAAAATGTTTCAATTGTAAAAATAATCAAGAAGGCATATTCTACTTTTTCCTGCAATACACACATTAAAAATGAACAAACCAATCATTAATAAATTAAGCGTTGAATTATATAATACATTTATGATTGTCTCTGCTAATGCTTGAGTATCAAGCAATCATTAAAAAATATCTAGTATGTTCTTTCTTAGCATTCAGAGAATCAATGAGCCTCAAATACTACAAACACATGCACAGCATCAGTAAACTTCAAGTAAATGCTTAATCCCTTTTAAACTACTGAAATTTAAACTACTGAAATCAATGAGTGATTTCAGGCTAATGGTTCCTTAAATCATAATATAATTATATTGTGCAGCTTATTTATTTATCAATTTGTATTGCCCATCTCAAACCTGTGACTGGGCAGCAATATTATTTCATCTTTATTCCATCTTTGTGTTCCTCAGCAGTTAATGGTTGTAAACTGTTCCTTTATTTTATGTATAAAACAATCTAAAATGAGTTAAAGCATAATAAAGAATTTAATTAAAAGCACTCTGCTACTGTAACACTGTTAATGCAAATTGTTTCCTCTATAAACTAATATATTGAATAATCAATTGTATATTGCAGTCTTCCCTGACCAGATGCTCAGTGAAGTTGTAGGATATTTACATTCTCTGTAAGTACTGGTAGGTAATCAGAAAGACATCAATCAGAGACCTTCAGAATGACATTACGTTGCATTAAACTTTCACCAGCTCATCAACCTGGAGCCAGAAAAGCCATCACCTAATATTAAAGCATAACTGGCTGATTGCAAATAATACATTCAGCATAGTCTTGCAAAATGACATCACACCAGCATTGCACCACTCTCATGAAAGCTCCACAAACTGGTATTTACAGTTTTCTAGAATTTATGAAAGTTTTCTTTTATTTCATTTAAAGACTTCTGAGGTGAGAGTAGGAATCGGCAGAAATCCATTCGTTTTAAATGCTTTTCCAACTGGCCGGGAACATGAGAAAAGACGTTAACACAGTAAATGTAACTAAAACTGGAAAGCAGTAGGAAGGGGCCAGTGATGAGTTTAGAAAAGAGGAAGAAATGAGAAGAAACCCAGATGAAGCGTTTACAGAAAACCCAGGGATGGTGATGTAAGGAAATTAACTGACTGGAAAGTATAAAGGCTGCTCTTCTGAAGGACTGAGATGAGCTAAGATAGAGATTTTGAAGTCTTGGTTGCACATAAGAAAATACTCCTACATTAAAGCAAGTGTGTGTATGTGTGTGTCTGTGTGTCTGTGTTTGTGTGTCTGTGTTTGTGTGTGTGTACCCATCTTACTGATGGGCACAAACACACACAAGATGATTCTGGATGACTTACAAAGTATGTGTGTGTGAGTGTGTAGCAATTAAAATCTTTAAAAAACTATATTAAAAAAGCTACTACTAGGAAGATAGATGGCACAGGATACGATCTTCTTATCCCATCAACCACCTGCAGTAGTGAGCACCCATCTCAGGGTGCCAAGTTTACCATGAAAACCAGGTTTTGATAAGCTTCCATAAGGCCAAAAGCGTGGAAGCATTTCTCACCTCCAGTGGTAGAATGTTCCAAACGGATGGGGCCAAAGAAGAAAAAGCTCTTCTACTTGACCTCAGCCACTGGAATTTCTTAGCAGATTTGGTCCACAGCTGGCCCCTTTCACTGGAGTGAATGGAGTGAACTCGTCCCACTAGGGTGAGAAGCTTCCTCAGATACCTGGACCTTATATTTTGCCATTAGAGATGATAGGAGAGGTAGGCTAGGCTAGGCTTTAGAATATCAGCAGGAAGGACTGGGAAAATGATAGGATATATTCAATCAACTTGAGCTATAAAAACTCTCCATAATTTCTCTCAACCGAACTTGGAACAAACATAATGTTCAGGCAAATCACAATCTACTCAAAACAGTTCAATCAAACTTCTAAGGCACAATTTATTTATTTATTTATTTATTTATCTTTTTAGGGTCTGAAGCAAAACACATTTTCTATTGCATACATATCTCTGTTGTCAACCCTGAAGCAGACCTGGCTGAGACCATCTTTGTGGCTTCAGGGTTGCTACAAGGCAGAAGTGGGGACAGGGAGGGGGGAATGGTTAGCTGGGGTTCTGCAGTCAAAACAAAAGTTTTCCTGTGGAAACCAAGGTCATTCCAATAGGTGGCTGGGATAGGCAGAACGAAGTAACCAAGCAACTTGCCAGCACCTCTATTGGACAATGTGACTGATGACTTGGGAAAAAAGGGAAACTTTCACTTTTAATCAGGTGAAAACCATGGGAGTTTTCAGTCAGTTTTCACCAGTTGTCCCAATATGATGTATCCAAATAAATTGTTCTTTGAGGAATCTATCTGCCTCAGAGTTCTGACTTCAATGGGTGCATTACTTGGAACCCTGAGATCTATCTCATACCAAAATGGCTTTCTGCGCTCTTATAGTGAGCTGGACTATTAAAATTGGTCTTTCCATGCTTCAGAATCAGTATCATACTTCTTACATTGTTATCTGTTTGGCAATTTCAGACCCGCTGAAAAAAAGCAGTATTTCTGTTTGGAGCAATAAAGTATTGCTCCAAACAGAATTTTGGATTTTGTTCTAAATTCGATAGAATTTATGACTGATGTATTTTCCAATTACAGGTAGTCCTCTATTTACAACCATTCATTTTGCAATGGTTGCCCAAAAAAAGGCACTGAAAAAAGTGACTTGCATCTGGTCTTTGCACTTATGGCACTTGCAGCTTCCCCATGGTCACATGATAAAAATGGAGGCACTTGGCAATTGGCATGTATTTACGACAGTTGCAGTGTCCCAGAGTCACCTAATCAACATTTACAATCTTCCCAGCTGGTTTCTGACAAGCAAACTTAATAGTGGATGTCCAATTCACTTAATAATCATATAATTCATTTACTAACCATAGTAAAAAAAAAAGGTCTTAAAATCAGATGAGACTCTCTTAACTACCCCCTTGTTTAACAATGGAAATTCTTACAATCACCAGTTGTGATTGTAAATGGAAGACTACCTATATCAGGAATTTACCTTCCCCCCTCCTCTTTCAATTCTCAAATTTCAGCTGACCATATATTTACTTCTCAGATTTTTGGGAAATATAATATGGAAGTGTATTTAGTTCGGTTACTCAGTCAGTTACACTGTTTAAAAGGCCGTGAGTTACACAAACATAGAGGTACTAATATTATGACAGTGGTGAAAACCTTACAAGGAATAATCAGCTGGTTTGATTGCTTTGACTTCACATCCTGTAAACTGACATCAAATGGGTGTGTTTAAATAGTGGCTGTGTTTAAACAACATGTTGAACATGGCTATTGAAGTAATCTTTTTTCTTGGTTCTCACAGTATTTCACTGAGGTGGTTTCACTCATATAATAGAGAGATCCCCAATCCGGGCTGTAGATTGGCACCAGTCCACAGCCCACCAGGAATCAGGTCGTGCAAGCAATAAAACCCTATCCCCGCACCTGTGGGATATAGGCAGTGCATGAAACCACATATACTCCAGTCCGTGGAAAAACTGCCCTCCATGGGACTTGTCCCTGGGGAACCACTGATAAAATACATTAAATAACTAAAAAGAAGCAAGATTAAAACTATATTTGACATGTCCCATGAATGTGAATTGTATATTTTTACTGACTGAGTTGTGTGTATTCCAGTCCATAAGTCATTGGTTCATAAAAGAAAGACACATAATCACAATCCCATTTGAAAAAAATTAAGTGTTATTAGTACTTAAACTGTATGTATCTCATTCCCTTTTTTTAAAAACCAACATTTTCCTAATATTTTTACTATTTTTAATATTTTTGTAATACAAAAATCAGTGAAGAAATTATTTGTTCCATGTATTAAAGCACTGGGAATATTAGACCTGATTAGGGCTTCATTTGTTTTGATTTGGTTAGGCTTTCATTTGTTTTGATTTGGGGTTACTCTTGCTTTGCTATTTTGTTCTTGTTTATTTTGTCCTTCTATGGAGATATGAATGAGAAGAAATCCTTTGAGGGTAGACTCTACAAAGCCAATGGGTAGAAGTAGAATGGTGGAAACAGATAAAGTATTACTGGAGAAGACAATGTTCCCTTTCCCTACTGCTGATTCTACAGCTGTTGATGGCAATCCTTCACTGCAGATTAAAGAGATAAGGTCTCAAATTAAACTTGATTCCTGCTGACTTCATTGTCACATATCCATGTTGTTTTCTAGGATGAGAACAGAAGTGATTTATTACTAACTTCTGAGATTTTTTTAAACTCAGTTTATTCCCCCATCAAAAGATTAATTAGACCCAACCCTGAGGTTGCTCCAGAAAAGCCCAGAAAGGGTAGCTTATTTCTTATTGGTTGAAACAAAGGCTATGTTGGCATATTAGCTCTCTTGCTGTTCAGATAGCCTTTTGTGCTCCAGCAAGAGTTTAATGGCTGTCCCAAGTAATATCAGGTTCCACAATTTACTAATTTTATTCTTAATAAACTTTTGAACATCATTGTTGCCATGACTCAGAGGACTCACTAGCTCTTTAATCTGGCACTAAGAAGCAATAAGTAACTCAAAGAATGATGGATGAAATTTGAGAAATTGTCTACTGGATAATGAGTAGGCCAGTGGATTTGATAATCACAAACGAAGTGTATATTTCGTTCATAATTCCATTTGCACATAGTGATCTAACAGAACTATTTCCTGTTCTAAAATATTCATTACAAGAAGAATCAGTGAAAATTGAGGGTGTCAGATTGCTTGTCTGCTATGAAATTCCTACAAGAAGTTTTACAGATCAAATTACATGTATGTATGTATGTACTGTATATACTCGAATATGAGTCGAGTTTTTCAGCCCGCAAAATGGGCTGAAAAAGTCACCCTCAACTTATACTCTGGTCAACTGATTTTGGGGGACCTAAGGTGATGCCCGTGCAGCGCATGCCAAACGTGCTGTGTGGACATCAATTTAGACCAAAAAATCAGCTGTTTTAGTTCTAATCAGCCATTTTGAAAAAAAATTGAATTAATTTTTGACCTTTTTTTTTGTTGGGCTCTCCCACCCACCTATAGCCTACAACTACCTTTATTCACTCTGTTTGCAGCAGCACAGCTGTTTGCTGTTTGCTGGGAGGGCCCAGCAAAAAAAATAAAAAAAAATAAAAATTTAAATATTCAAAATGACCAATTATAACTAAAACAGCTGATTTTCGGGTCTAAATTGATGCCTACACAGCATGTTTGGCACGTGCTGCACAGGCATCACCTTAGGTCCCCAAAAATCAGTTGACCCGAGTATAAGTTGAAGGTGACTTTTTCAGCCCATTTTGGGGGCTGAAAAACTCGACTTATACTCGAGTATATATATGGTACTCTTTCTATTAGAGCATGAAGCAGCCGCCTCATTGATCTCCATATTAAATATTCAGATGACTCCTACCACTTCTTAAGCAAACTATTGGTTTAATAACTGGCTAATTCCTGATTTATCAAATTGTAGCCAGTGTCTTGCAAGTCCTGATTTCGAGTATTCAGAATAATGTCTTGAGACAGGACTTGCCCCAGTCACTTTTTTAACGCCTGCGGTTGAATTCTGCCATTGTATCTTTGCGTTTTCAAGATCTTAGTTCCTTCCAAACAAAACTCCTTCCAAATAAAATCAGAAATGACCCAGCTGTTCTTCTGCACTTTGTTCAAGACTAAAGAAATAGGCTTCAAGAAAGTGGGCACATATTCAACTTTTTTTTGTTACTCTAATGTTGAAAAACTTTGACTATGGATGTTCCATCTACCGTATTTTTCAGAAACTAGATTATCTTTGTTTTTGATACACTGTTCAAGACAGTCCATTAATTAGATCCTGTGGGAGAGTTAAATTGGTTTCAAATCCTGCATTTGTTTTCGTCTTCTTTAGAGGGACAGGGAGTGAGGGCTTAATTGTTAATGTGTATGCCATCCACAGTTATATAACTCTTTTTATAATATGTTAAGGTCTGGTTTAAAATTTTAAAACCATGCATATATGTATATGTATACTGTATGTCTTTGCATTAAATATACCAACAACTATGCAATTATTTAATGTGTTACATTACTGGAATATTTTTGTGTTCAGTTATTTATGCAAATAGAATATCTATTCTATGCTAATACTTGAGGCCATGTTTTTCAGCCTCTATCTACAACTTGCTACCTGGGGAATTCTGGAAATTGAATTCTATATATTTTAAACTTGCTATGGTAGAGAAACTCTCTTGAGGAGTCTGCTCTAATTTTCTGTACTATATGATCTGAAAGTTCACAATGTATGTTTATGCTGATTTGTATAATGATCTAAACAACTTGCACTGGGATGCAGTGGCTCAGTGGGTAAGACGCTGAGCTTGTCGATCAGAAAAATCGGCAGTTTGGTGGTTCGAATCCCGAGTGCTGCATAACGGAGTGAGCTCCCGTTACTTGTCCCAGCTTCTGCCAA
>JANHFQ010002007.1:150481-167222 GCA_032468035.1 Aparallactus werneri
CAAATCTCACCAGGCTCAAGGTTGACTCAGCCTTCCATCCTTCCAAGGTGGGTAAAATGAGGACCCAGATTGTTGGGAGCAAGATGCTGATTCTGTAAAACCGCTTAGAAGGCTGTAAAGCACTGTAAAGCTGTATATAAGTCTAAGTGCTATAGCTATTGAGTTGGTGACAATCGAACTGCCGACAGTCTGTAGTGCATTCTAACCACTGGGCCACCAATGATCAACTTAACTTGTGACTCATTGGAACTGAGGCAAGCAAGGGTCACAAGGATACATTGGGGAGTAAAATAAAAACCCTGCAGCGTTTTAACCACCATCATCCACCAGTGAAAGAAGAAATGGAGCAGCTGTTCTTAGGCCTGTATGTTTCTCTGATGTGCTTCCCAGCTAAGTCCACATTTCAAGTGTTAGACATCTTGAGAGCAACCCCTATTTGAGATTAGACTTGCAAATCTCAGTGTACAAAGTGTCAGTCTAGTGATGTTAAAACAGCCACTTAGAATAACTCACACAGTAACTGCTGTATATTATAGGGAAGGATCATGAATATGCAATCAGAAAACAGTTTTGGAGCCTGATCACTATTTCTGTCAATTACTGCAGTCAGTTCCTCTGATGCTGCCTTGTCATTTTGACAGTGATTATACCTTTACATGATATATTGCAGATATTACGCTTCAGTTGTTTACAAATAGAACTGCATCTCACACTTTCACTAGAGCAGTGGGATGTTTTAAGTAAGGAAAACATTCCTCATAATCGTTCTTCCACTTTCATTCAGTCAGGCACAAATATAAGCATGGCAGGCAAACAGACCAGGTTATGCCACAACTTATGACAGTATCTGCCACAACGTTTCCTGACAGATAAAAAGCCAGACATAAGCTGCAGGGTCAAAAGCAGAGAAGGTTTCAAAGAAGAAAAGACTAAGAGCAGAAACATGGCTAGATCCAACTGCAGAAGTGTGTGTTCAGGAGGAATATGCTGGGGTGTTATGGCTGAGTGGCTTCATGTTACTGGAAATGGTCTCTGCTCTGGCGGTTTGAGTCCAAGCACTGTGTGGTAGGGCCAGCTCCTTTCACTTGCCTCAGCTTCTGCCCACCTGCCAGTTCGAAAGCATGTTATATGCAAGTAGATAAATAGGTACCACTTCAGAGGGAAGGGAAGCCAGTGCTTCCTGCAGACAGGCAGAACCCTGCGGATGTTGGACCTTCCCGGATGCAACACCTGTTTGCGAGGTGACTTCAGTGGATAGAGAAGGCCCTGGATCACGGGTGTCAAACTTGTGGCATCATGTTGCCATCATATGACATTTTGTGATGTTTCCCCATTTGCAAAGCTGGGGTGGGCATGGCCTGAGCATGATGCAACTGGCCCAGGGGCCACCAGTTTGACACCCCTGCCCTGGATGATGCTGCAGGATGCCGTTCATCTTTGTTTCTGGTGTGCAGGTAGCTTGGAAAACACGTGAGCATGAACCAAAGGGGCTAGCTGTCTTAGGCAACCAAATTACTATCTATCTTAGCATTTTGGTCTCCTGGCTAATGCAACAGTGCCATACACTCATGGGTGGGTTTCTACCAGTTCAGCCCAGTTCGGCCAAACCATTTGTTAAGATTTTTAACAGTTCAGAGAAACGGTAAATAGCGTTTACCCGTAAATTACTCTGGCTGGCTGAGTTGTTTGTTTGGGTTCTTTGCTGCTGCTCCCACCCACCCGCACTCTATAGCTACCTTTATTCGCTCTGTAGCACAGCTGAGGTGTTTTTCCACCTAGGGGCTTCTGCAGGAAGTTTGTTTTCTAAAGAAACAAACTTCCTGAACAAGTCCCTAGGCGGAAAAACAGCTGAGGTGCGCTGCCCCACCAATCAGCTGCTGCAAACAGAGTGAATAAAGTTAGATATAGCTTGTAGGCGAGTGGGAGGGCCCCAATTTTTTTTAATTGTTTTTCAAAAACTGACCACCTAACCACACCCACTAAGCCCTGCCCACTAAGACACACCAACAGAATTGGTTGGTAAAAAATTGAAACCCATTCCTGCATACACTCAATAATAATAGAGTCATAGTAAGGAGGAATATGGAATGAGCAAGAAAGAATTATTAGACTAAGTGCACACTGAGAATGTAGTGGCTAAGATATTGGACTAACACTCAGGAGACATAGGTACTCATTCATATTCAGCCTCAGTATCTCACTGAATGATTTTGGTCCTATCTCTCTCTCTCTCTCTCTCCAGCCAGCCTCATAATTCTGATTGAGGAAAAAAATGGAAAGAGATAAAACTACGTATGACATCATGAGCTCCTGAATGATGCAAATCAAATCAAATAACTTTATTGTTATTTATAATTATTACCCAGCAGAAAGGAGGCAAATCTAACAAATAAATACATCACTTCAACTAATCCCCCTTAATTCAGTGATCTCATAAGGCAACATTTTCCAGTCCAACTTGGTATTTAAGTTGTCTATTAGCCGTCAGCCAAGAAGTAGCTGGTGGAACAGGGACAAAAACTACATTTAATTTTGTTTCATTTATAAGACAATTAAATTGTAGCTGATATTATTATTCTCTGGTTATGGGTATAATAATTGTTATTGTATTAAAACTTGATCAGAAGTTTTGGAAGTTTCTTGGATCACAAGAAACTTGGATCCATATTTATGAGTATGTGTGTACAGTCCTTGAACTCAGAATCCACAAACAGTGCCATTTTCTTTTAAGATTACTTACAAATACTTGGGAAATAACATACAACACACATTGTATGTGAGCATCTATGTATACATTACAATAAGGATTACTAGGCTCATGACATAAAGGAGTACAATATAGCAGTATACACAAGTATTTATATATTATTATTATTATTATTATTATTATTATTATTATTATTAAATTAATTAAATAATTAATTAAATCTATAGGCTGCCCAACTCCCAAAGGACTATGGGTGGCTTACAACAACTAAAAAACCAGTAAAACAGCATATGCAAATAGAAAAACATCCTATTAAATTTACAATTTAAAATACATTACATTTAATAAAATCTCCCGCCATCACAAATATTAAACATTCCAGCCGGGAGAAATATATATATGCTATAGGAAGGACACCAAATAACAGATGTGGACTCCTAACTCAGTAAGAGCTCACTTAAAGCATGCCACATGACATCTTCCAGCTGTTTATGATGGCAACTCAATAAATCCTGAATCTTGGCTGCACTGGCTGAGAATAATAGAGTCTAAAACATTTGGAAGATTCTGAGTGACCTTCTTCGGTCTATGCTGTCTGGTTTCTGAAAGGTGTTTTTTTCTAAAACTTGCCAAGAGCTGTCAGGAATTGAACCAACCAGGAATTTTTTTTGCATGTTAATTCTGAGCTCTTGGACTGACCTTCTGTCTTTCAAGAACATCCACATTTATCCTTGGTGGAGGCATGGGAATTACTCAGCTAAGCAATAAAACAAGGATAAGATATATCTCTTGTGAAACCTGGCCACCTTTTTCCAAAAGGAAACCAAAAGATAAAAAAGAGCCTCACACCCTGAAATCAGGGGGAATCTGAATCTAATGAAGTAAAAGGATTTTTTTAAAAACCCTGCATATTCACAATTGCTGCAGAAGGAAATTTGGTGAAACATTAATGCAAAATTTGGATCTGACAAGAATCAGCATTTTCATATTTAATCTTTGTATCTGGTTGATAAAACATTCGGAGATAATAGATAGATGATATATAGATGATGGATAGATAGATAGATAGATAGATAGATAGATAGATAGATAGATAGATAGATAGATAGATAGATAGAGCAGACAGACATACTGTAGATATAGAAATAAATGACATAGTTTCTAGTGTGCACATGTACGCTGACCATCCGGTCTTATGCGCATGCATGCAAGACCAGCTGTCCAATGCTTATGCACCAGCTCTGCCAGCAAAGAGAGGAAGTTGGGTGGAGGAATGTCACCTCCCTTCGCTGGAAAGCAGGAGCCCCTTCCCGGCCTCGGAGGACTGCAAAAAAAGAAAATTAAAAATGGCTGACCAGAACTAAAACAGCTGATTTTCAGGGCTAAATTGATGCCTGCACAGCATGTTTGGCACGCGCTGCGCAAGCATCACGTTAGACCCCCAAAATCAGCTGACTCGAGTATAAGCCAAGGGTGACTTTTTCAGCACATTTTGGGTGCTGAAAAACTCGGCTTATACTCGAGTATATATGGTATGTAGGTAGAGCAGATTGATAGGGTCTTCATGTTTTCTAATTAGCTAGGATCAGCTCAGGAAAATGTGCTATTTGAAAACACTGGTAGCCAAGTTGCAGATCAGGAAAAACAGCAATAAGGCTGAAAAAAACTGTAAGCAAGTTTCTATGAAACTTGTTATTTCTAAAAATGGTCTTCGTCTGGTGAGTTTTGAACTTTCATTTGTGAAAGAAATTGGTACTCCCTGACTTCTTATCACAGCTAAGAGCAGCTGCAATGATGGAACAGGGTGAGCCTGGACTTTTCCAAATTGAGCTGCTTTGTACCTTTATTATTTGAGGGTTTATGTCTTAGCTGACTATCCGAACACAAGGAAGAAATTCTTAACTCAGTATTTCCCTACAGCCTTTTCTTGGATATGTTAACTTAAAATTCCTTCTTCTCAAATGTATGGTTACAGAGAACACCAATAAATCAAGAACGTTTGAGTTCCAGTGCTTAATGATTGTGTCATTTGTATGCATCTGTGAAATAAATCACTTCTGTCATATTCAGACATCTTGTTGGCTTTAAAGCATCTGCTGTCACCAAAAAATGTGAATCTAGAGGTGGTGATCGTGACGGTCGTTTCTAGCGAAGTAAGACACATGAGGCTTGTTCTCAATAAAAGCATAACTGTATTTATTAAACTATACAAAAATAAGAAACTGAGATAATCTAATTATTAGCAGTTTTCATAGTCTTTATTATAAAGGTAGATTGTCCAGAAGTGTCTCAGCACATCTGCCTCCCCTCAAAACATGAGTTCAGGGAGTGTGAGAGAATATATGCTCCATGTTGGGTCCATCGGTGCTTACCGGGATCAATGTTGCCATTGGAGAGGCTGCCAATGTCACCGCTGTTGTAGGGATCATCACTGCCATCGTCTCTGTGCTCACCATCATCGTATCTGCCAGAATCGCGGTGAGTGCCGCTCTGGTCTCTTCGGGGTCACTCCAGTTGCAGATAACCGGAGTGCCTGTAGTAGGGTGGCATGGAGCTGCAAGTTGGCTTCATGGTCTGTCTGCATGGCGATCGGCTGCCTGATCGCAACTGTGCCATTTGCTCTGCTCAGGCTGGTGCCAGCTGTTCCAAACTCAGTCACTGCAGCTGCGGGTCCAGGTGCATCTGCCATTGTGGGTTACCTGGGTGGTAACTACCTCAGTTACCGTTGCGGGTTACCTGGGTGGTAACTACCTGGGTTGCAGGATACCTCAGTTACCTGGGTGTCCGTAGGGGTGAAGAGCAGTGCGTCTGCTTGGCTGTTCTGCTGCATGCTTACTTTGATTGAGATACTTGGTGATTCAGGAGTGATGGCTATTATCTGGTGTGGCAACGACCCTACCAGTGACTGTGGTGGCCCTGCAATGTGCCCGCAGGGAAGAATGTTTGGAAACTTGCCCGGCATGGCGATTGCCGGGCAGGGCTCTGCATCCCGGCTCTTCTTGTCAAGATAGGCAATCTTGTTGGATGGGTGGACTTCTTAGTCCTCTTTGCCGGTCTGGGCATTTCATTTAGCGCCTTTTGGAGCTAGAAGGCCAATCATCAAACCATCCTCTCTGCTACCAATTGTCACAAAAAATGTGAATCTAGAGGTGGTGATCGTGATGGTTGCTTCTAGCAAAGTAAGACACATGAGGCTTGTTCTCAATAAAAGCATAACTATATTTATTAAACTATACAAAAATAAGAAACAGAGACAATCTAACTATAATCAGTTTGCATAGTCTTTATTATAAAGGTAGACTGTGCAGATGTGCCTCAGCACATCTGTCCCCCCAAAACATGAGTGCAGGGAGAGTGAGTGAGTGTGGAGAGTGTGTGCTCCTCAGAGCATGAAGGTAAAAGTTAAAGTAAAACTCCTCCCCCTCTTTGTAAGGTAAAGGAGGGAAGAGGCTGGGGAATCCCTACTAGTTTCAAATTACATGGAACCTGCTGGCTCAGCAATTACTTAACAATCCCCTTCTTTGCTGGCCAGGTGTAATGGGGCATTATGACACTTACATATAAGATGTAAAACCCTTTTGCAACAGCCAAGAGCCCCCCCTCTTCTTTGTTTTTAAAAGCTTAATAGACAGAGGCAATGTATGCTAAGTTCTGCCTCTTGGGATGGGTGCTGTTGACTGGACCCTTTGATTTGCATACCAAGTGCCATCCTCCCTCATCACCACCCCCTGGGTTAGGCCCTGCCACTTGACATGGTTCTGCAGCATTAGATCTGGTCACACCACAGGTGGTGTGATGTAGGGGCATGCCATGTCATTTGGCATCTGGGTCCTCTCATTAACCTTGCCTATCTTTAATCCTTTTAAACCTTGGAGTGACATCATGTCTCCTCCCTGGAGAACCTTGCTTTCTGTGAGCGTTACTCCCTTTGTGGGCCCTGGGAGTTTCAGGAGAAGCACCAGGACCTCTCTCTGGGTCTGCTCTACCTGGGCTTGTGCTCTCCTGTTTTGGGGATACTGCTTTTACCCTGGGCTTTCAGTAGGACAAACTGCAAGAATAATGTCCCCAACAATTTCTCCATTAAAGGTCAAATAGCCAGTGCCCCTTCTATGGTTTAACTCGAAACCATCTTCTTCGCACAGCCTAACTGTGCTGAGCAAATTTTTCTTTATGTCAGGCACATACAGTACGTTCCCTATGTCACTCAGTCTGGGAATATGTACTGTCCCCTCTTCCTTCACTTTGACATCTGTGCCAGTGGCCACTTTGACTGAAGATTCAGTCTGGCAGAACTCCTTAAAACATGCCTTCTGGTGTGTGATGTGCTTGTCGGCTCTGGAGTTCAGAAGTCAGAGTCCTTTGCAATTATAGTTCAGTACCTGGGAAGCCCCCTGGGAGGTCTTGTTGACATGGGACACTCTGTAGCGGGGTTTGCCTTTATCTTGACCCCTTCTTTCATCTTTTCCTCTGGGCTGGTGAGAGGAAGGGATGTTGCGAGGATACTGGGGGCATTCTTGCCTGAAGTGCTCCTCGGATCCGCATGTCATGTCATGGTGTTGAGCTCTTCAGAGTAGCCATGCTTCTGGTTGGGTCGGGAATCCTTCCACTGGGGAGTGCTGGCCCTGCACCTCCAGTCTTCCTCCAACAGATGCAACAATATGTGCTCAATGGTGAACTGCTCACGCTGTAGCCCTCCGATGGCTGCAATGAAGGAGGACCAGCTAGAGTCGAAGGATGCCTGGATTATGCTTACCATAGCTTCCTCAGAAATGTGTTGATCTCTTTGCTCTAGGTCAGCCCTTATAGCCCTCGTTTTTGCCAGGTGCTCCCCCATGCTGCCACCTGGTCTTAATTTGCATGCAAAAAGTCCCTTGCTAGCAGGCAAGTGATTGCAATACAGTCACTGTGGAATAGGTTATGCAGCTTAGTCCATAGTTCCTGGGCTGAGACGCAGCCCTGGAGGCTCGGGTAGAGGGCAGGATCAATTGTTAGCATCAGGGAGGTAAAGGTTCTGCCATATAAAAGTTGCAGTTCATGAGTCCATGAGGGAGGTGGAGGACTAAAAACCATTCCTGAAGTATTTTCTCTTATGAGAATAATTTCCACCTCCCTTGACCACTGCTGATAATTCTCACCAGACAGCATTAATTTTCTAATGTTGCTGGGCAGAGTTGCTGTGGCAACAGGCATTTGTATGGTGCCTGCATTGTCAGCTGCTGGACAGCACTCAGCACAGGGGAAATATTCCTTTTAAATTGGCTTGAAAAAGCCTGAATTGCGGTCTGTTGTGCTATCAGAGGAGGCACTGCTGAGAACCCTTGCTGAACAGGCGGTCTAGGAGCAGGAGCAGGAAGTCTCATATGCATTTCCTGGACCAGAGCTGTAAGACTCTTCATTTGCTTGCGGAGCTTGTCTTCTGACAGAAGGGGGTCCTGGAGGAGCCTGAAGACAATGAGACCCTGGAAGAACACTGGGTCTGGAGGTCCTGGTCTACCTCCCATCATCAGAACCATCATAAGTGCGAGGACTGGAGCTCCTGCTTGAAGACGAGAGGCTGCCTGAAGAGCCGGGAACATCACTGGAGGCATTTGAAGACCAGGTAGGCTTGCCAATGGGAGGTGAAAGGCTGTCAGTTGTGGAGCCACTGGCCATTGGTGCTGGAGGTGGCATGGCGGCTACCAGGTGGCCCAGCACTGCGATGGTTGTGGCTAAGGTGGGCAAGGCAGGCGGCGTGTGGTTTCACAGGCCCTGGCTGCCCGGCGGGGCGAAGTTCATCTCGGTGAGTAGCACCTGAGTTTGTGTGGTGAGTGGTGCTATCTGCGCAGTGGGGGTGGCAGCTTGTAGGGAAAGCTGTCCCTGGGAAGCACATTGCAGGAGGCTCTGGTAGGCTGTGGTGATCTGGCTCGGTATGCCTGTGGCAGGCAGTGTCCCATGCTGGGCGATTCTCGGTCATGGAAGCAGAACCACCATTGTGGCAGTGGTGGTGGTGGTTGCTGTTGCTGTTACAGATGTTGTGGTAGGTTAGGCCATGACTGTCATGGCGGCGACCATGGTAGGCATGGTGGTGGCCATATTGTTTCTGGCTGGTGCTGGAAGTGGGAACACTGCCATGTTTGGGAGGTCTGCCGGTGGCAGGAAAATTGCTGTTGCCATATTGGGTCCATCGGTGCTTACCGGGTCAATGTTGCCATTGGAGAGGCTGCCGATGTCACTGCCATTGCCTCTGTGCTCGCCGTCATCGTATCTGCCAGAATCGTGGTGAGTGCCACTCTGGTCTCTTTGGTGGTCACTCCAGTTGCAGATAACTGGAGTGCCTGTAGTAGGGTGGCATGGAGCTGCAGGTTGGCTTCATGGTCCATCTGCATGGTGATCAGTTGCTCGATTGCGGCAGTGCCACTTGCTCTGCTCAGGCTGGTGCCAGATGTTCCAAACTCAGTCACTGCAGCTGCGGGTCCAGGTGCATCTGCCGTTATGGGTATGGTAACCCCAGTTACCTGGGTGTCTGCAGGGGTGAAGAACAGTGCGTCTGCTTGGCTGTTCTGCTGCATGCTTACTTTGATTGAGATACTTGGTGATTTGGGAGTGATGGCTATTCTGGTGTGGTAGTCACCCTACCAGTGACTGGGGTGGCTCTGTGATGTGCCTGCAGGGAAGAATGTTTGGAAGCTTGCCCGGCATGGCTTTGCATCCCGGCTCTTCTCGTCAAGATAGGCAATCTTGTTGGATGGGTGGACTTCTTAGTCCTCTTTGTCGGTCTGGGCATCTCATTTAGCGCCTTTTGGAGCTAGAAGGCCAATCATCAAACCATCCTCTCTGCTACCAATTGTCACAAAAAATGTGAATCTAGAGGTGGTGATCGTGATGGTTGCTTCTAGCAAAGTAAGACACATGAGGCTTGTTCTCAATAAAAGCATAACTATATTTATTAAACTATACAAAAATAAGAAACAGAGACAATCTAACTATAATCAGTTTGCATAGTCTTTATTATAAAGGTAGACTGTGCAGATGTGCCTCAGCACATCTGTCCCCCCAAAACATGAGTGCAGGGAGAGTGAGTGAGTGTGGAGAGTGTGTGCTCCTCAGAGCATGAAGGTAAAAGTTAAAGTAAAACTCCTCCCCCTCTTTGTAAGGTAAAGGAGGGAAGAGGCTGGGGAATCCCTACTAGTTTCCAATTACATGGAACCTGGCTCAGCATTTACTTAACATCTGCCTTATGTTCCCTCTGTTGCAGGGCACAGTGATTTTTGTAGTTTTTAAACAGGCAAAAGCAGCATCAAACCTGTTGCTCCCCTACAAGGTATAACCAGAATCTAGACCACTGGTGGGCAATTATGGCAAATTTATGACCTATGGACTTTAACTCCCAGAATTCAGCATGGGTGGCTCAGGAATTCTGGGAGTTGAGCTCCACAGGTCATAAATTTGCCATAGTTGCCCATCCCTGATTTAGATGAATTCAGAAAACATCACCCTGGCTATCAGCAGACCTTGTTTGCCTTCAGTGATAGTCATAGCCAACTCTGTTTGGCAACGTAATGCTTAGGATATTTGATTGACTGAGAGCAGTTTAAGATGAGAAATCTTTGTACTGGTGTAGAAGAGAGAACAAATGCAAAGAAGTAAAATTAGGAAATATTTGACTTCTCCTGACGAAATTGGAGCCCTGATTCTTTTGTATAGTAAGCTGAACTTAATGATCTTTATTCCAAAGGTGCTTTTTCAAAAGGCAAATGGACTTTTTTATTTTTCCTTGAAAGCATTTTGCTTCTCATCCAGGAAGCTTCTTCAGTTCATCCATTGTGATCCTTCACAACTGAAGAAGCTTCTTGGTGAGAAGCAAAACTTCTTCAAGCAAAAATAAAAAAGTCCAGTTGCCTTTTGAAAAAACACCTTTGGGACAACCATTACCTGGACGACTGAGAATCTCCATAGACATTAATGGTCCTTAGGTTTTAGATTACTTGGGTCCCTGAATAAGGATGTTGGAAAAATCCTACGTTGATTGTCAGAATATGTATACACTTAACTTTCAGCTGATGAAATCCTTGTCCTGCTATTATATGGGCAGAATCCATCCTGCAGAATAAGCTGCCTGATTGTACTTGATGGTCGCTAATGAATAAAGCCAAAAGTCCTACATGTATGCTTTCAGGACTGCCTCCTATGACCATTTGCCTCCCAGCATTCTATTAGATCCCACAGAGTCGGCCTCCTACAGGTTCTGTCAGCTAAACAGTGTCGGCTGGTGGTGCCACATGGGAGGGCCTTCTCTGTGGCAGCACCGACCCTTTGGAACCAGCTACCCCCCGGGGATCTGGATTATCCCTGACCTACTGACCTTCTGCCGGGCCACAAAAACATGGCTGTACCAGCAGGCCTGAGGCCAAAGAGCCCATGGGGGGAGGGGTTTCTTATATTTTTAATTGTATTATATTTTAATTGTCTTTTAATGTTTTAATGTTTTAATTGTTTTTAATTATTGGATTGTAAATTTTAGTGTTGTAAGCCGCCCTGAGTCCATAAGGAGTTGGCCTGCATATAAATTTTAATAATAAATAAATAAATAAATAAATAAATAAAACAAAAGGCTGTCAAGTTTTTTATTTAAATCCTGGAAATGGGGAGGAAAAACCTGCCACTTTTCAATTGTAGAAACCTAATAATTTCTACATCTCTTTCATTATCAAAAACTATATTATACTCTTTTCTGACCTACCCTACCCTACCCCACTGCACTCCACTCCACTCAGATTTTAGGTTAATCTGCCTTGCAACAATTTGCAGTTGATAGTTGAGGTTCTGCTCTATGAAAGTGGATAAATCTTCTGACAGTCTTTTTCATCTTTCCCCTTAAGCTTCTCTTTTCCAGTAAACACACTCAGTTATTTTAAATATTCTTTATAAGCCTCTTCTCTGTTTTCAAACCCATAGACAGGACACAGCAGAAGTGGGAAGGAGTTACACATTTTTAGGTGGGACATCCTTTCTCTGGAGGTGCAACAGGAGTTGTTCACCAATGCAGAAAACTCCAGCAATTGCAATTACAATAGAGGAGCCTTTTCATTAGGACTTCCCTTACTGGAGGGCTTCCTGCTGCTGGATATGGTAGGTCAATTTAAATTTTTATTTAATTTAACACCATATAAATGTCTCTGCTTGCATTCTTTAAATAATCATCTAATTTGAATATAAATTGCCTGAGTGAAAATTAGTACCCACAAGAACAAATTAAATATGGGGAAAAAATTCAGATATAAACTATCTTAGGGGGAGGAGCCATGGGGGAATTGAATTCAATAACTATCAAATGTTAGACTGCAAAATGTGATAAGGAGCATGAATATTATGTCTATATTAGCTGCGTTTGACAGGGAAGGTAGAATAAATAATTGACAATAAATACCACAAAGGACCACATCAAACAAATTTGTATGTCTTGGTAAAATGTTTACACTAAATGGGAAAATGGGAATAGAAAACATGAAAAGCATACACTTTATATTGCCAATCGCTAAAAACACAGATTTGAAGGGAAAGAAAGAGGCCTAGGGAAGAAAATCTTGCATTACCAACATCCGTACTTCCCAGAAATTAAAGCCAATCTTAATCTATTAATGCCAAGTGGCTTGAGCTTTCTGCTTTAGAAAAGGAAGATGATTGTGCAAATGTCAAGAATTTAAATCCAAGAATCAAAAGAAACCAATTTCAATCCGTAGACCAGGAACTGAAAAATCACAACAGTAGAATATCTAGCACTGATATTATTATCATTAATAATATATACAAAATTTCATTATTAAATGAATGTTCCCCAATTATCACTTGAGGTTATATAATAAAATCTGTGGCTGGCTAAACCCATAAGTGATTTTTCACTTTTGGCTCAACACGTTAAGTGCAACTTGCCACAATGGTTTGTAAAAACGTTATAGCTTAGCATAATGTGTGAAGAAGATAAAAAATCAGTTATGTTCAACAAATTAGAACTAAAACAAACCATGGTTTAACATGGTATGTGAATCCACATTCTATTACCCATTCTTTTAAATTCTCCTTATATTGTAATTGAACCAAAAGAAATTACGTTTTCATATATTTAATTAGAAGAGAAAGAAGTATTCATGCCAAGCAAACCTACATATGGAATTGATCTGTTCCATTCCTTGACAACAACCTCATAGACATCCCTAAAATTCTGCACATTATATTTAATTCTACATTAGAATTTCCATACAATTCTTAAAATAAAAAATTATTTATATTACAAATTATCATTAGTTCTATTCAAAAATTAGACTTCTGAAGTCAATGAAGAGCCATGCTATTGCCCCAGCTCATTCATCCTCGAACACTCGATTTTGGCAGGGAGGTCTGCAGGGTAAAAATAATTATATTCAGCTTTTATATTTGCTGTCATTTATGCATTCAGAAAATGCATGTTCCCTGAAATGATATGTTTTGAACACCTGACAAGGCTATATTATTGTTTTGAATGGCTGCTCAATTTCACAGAAGAATTGGTTGCTCTTAATGCATCGACTGTGACTGGGTAATGGGCAAAACCTCAGATAGGGAAGGAATGAAATCAGGAGAGCAACCCTTAAGTAAGCAGTTGCAGATGAACATTAGCAGCAACAACAACAAAGACAATATTTAAGCTGGCTCCCATGCTTCTGCCTTGTCCTGCCACTATCACCTACAGTATAACTCCCAATGCCCCACCTAATTCCCCCCAAAGTCTCTGCCCTTTTGGCCTCCTTGCACTCTACCACTGCCACCTATCCCTGATGCCCCACCTGACCCTTTGACATCTTCTTCCTCTTGTTGCTGACCATGCATGTCTGGCTGAGGGGAGGGGGAGAGAAAAATAGGCAGGTGGATTTGAAGCATACACTACAATTGTTCCTTTGAAGCTACTGTTTGTTCAGTGGCATTCTAATTCTAAATAGTTGCTAAACAGTCACTAAACAAGAATTACCTGTAACAGAAATTCTTAATACTTAAGAATGCAATAATTTTTAACTACATGTAGAAACTCACTCTTTTGGCAAATACAACTGCTATTTAAGAAGACGGTTATTATGGACACTGCCCTATTTATCCCAAAGGAAAGGAAAATTACCTGACTTCTTCACATCTCCAAAAGAAGAGAACAAGCTCATTTATAGTTTTCATGTCTTCTCTGTGGTAGCTCCTTCCCTCTGGAACATAATTTCTCCAAAAATTAGATTGGTCCCCCACTCTGGCACTCTTTTGGAAGGCCCTGAAGATGTAACCCATAGTGGGATGGAGCCCATTAAATGGCTGATGTGTGTGTGTGTGTGTGTGTGTGTGTGTGTGTGTGTGTGTGTGTGTGTGTGTTGTTGCTGAGGGGAGTATGAAGGTGATTGTTTTATTATTTTTTCTTCATTATTTTTATTTCTTCTACATTGTGTTTTTTCTGTAAACCACCTAGAGTTGCCGTGAGTGACTGGGGGCTATATAAATTTTCCAAAATAAATAAATAAAAATAAAAATATCCTTTATTTAGTGACTCTTAAGATGACCTTCCCATTTTAAGATAAATTGTTTTAAGGGTAAACTATTTAGGGAAAAATGTCTTTGTTTTAGTAAATGTGGTATATTTATAATGTTCTGTATGGATTGTTACAGATAAATCTGTAATTCAAAAATATAAACAGCATCATGCTGAGGCTGTATGTCAGCAAGAAATGAATATTCTACAATGATTTTTAAAATACCCTTTACTTCACCACCCCTCCAGGTGGCTATGGCTCCTTTCGGAGCCCGCCGATGGGAAAGCTCAGAGTGGGGCTGCGGACCTTGCAGTCCCTGCCTCCAACAGCACCAGAAGTACAACCGGAATTCTACTCTATGATGATTAATGTGTGTCAGATACAGTAGGCTGTGTAGTTACAGGGTTAGCAATAGGGTTAGGATATTTCAAGTCCAGCATTGGGCACAGACACTCACAGGGTGATACTGAATACTGAACCAATGTACCTTGTGAGAAACAATGGCATATAAATCTACATATTTATATATGTATATAAAATATAGGGGACAAATTCTACTAAATCCAGCAAACTTGTCATGTCACAGTAACATTGTATTCTCAAATCTCCTAAATTACATAATCCAATAGGACCAAGGGAGGTACTTAAAAACTGGATCGAACTATCCTAGGTAATCACCATTATCATTTTTATATATTATAATACTAAGCAAGCATGAGTTTTATTGTCAATTTATATCTTGATTTACCTACTGTGTTCTTCAAAACCCTGAAAAACACTTTCACAGAGTTGGACATTTCTCATTATTTTCTTTATTGTACTGTCTTATCTATGATTAAATCAGAGGAAAAACACCAATGATAAACATAACAGCTCAGATGGCAAAAAAAGTGAACATTTAAGATCTCAGTTGTAATGATCAGTGGTTCTATATAGTTCTCTTGTAGATTACTCTCCCTTGAATGATGATGATGATGATGATGATGATTCTACTATTAATTTTATTTCTTCTTTTATACTATGTCATGTCCACCTGTGGACACTAGAAGAAACTTATTGATTGATTGACTGGTGTGCATTCATAAAGCCTAGGCTATAACCAATTCATGGAGATTTAACAAAAGCTTATACAGTATCCTAATGGCCAGGATCAAAGTTCTCTTCCTGACCACTTTATTTTTCTAGCGCTCAAGAACTTTATTTCTTTTCTTTCCTTAACATTTTCCAACAATATTCATATGAAGGATTGGGCATTCCCCCATTTTAATTAGGTAAACTTCTTTTAATTGCTATTGAAAAAACTAAATAAAATGTGTTTTTAGGAATTTAATCAGACAAGGATGATTCTTACTTTGGCAAAGCTATACTTCCCATTATATTTTGGGTTATTTTACTAACTAGATTAATAAAATGCATATGGAGATTCTTAGTCATTGAATTGTCCCTAAGGTGCTTTTTCAAGAGGCAACTGGACCGTCTGATTTTTCTTTGAAGATGTTTCGCTTCTCATCCAAAAACTGAAGAAGCTTCTTGGATGAGAAGCAAAACGACTTCAAAGAAAAACCAGAAAGTCTAGTTGCCTCTTTAAAAAGCACTTTTGCATTAGATTAATAAAAGAACATAAAAGTGCCAGTACGTAATATAAAAACAAGATATACTTCTTGGAAAAAGTTAAAAATAAATAATTTTTTTCAGGGCAGTTTTTCAATTACAAAGGCCTTTTGTACTAAACTTGCAGACTGTCAAGAATTGTTTATAAACAGAAGGATACAAATCTAGTTTATTTCCCTTGATTCTGAACTTTCTCTAAGAAATATCAGAAAGTTTCTCAAAGAAATATCAGGAACTAATAATTAGAAAGTTGAAGAGCTTTCTTAGGACTGACATGCTATAACCTATGCTCCATGATAGATCAAGCATTAGGAATTTCATCTTTCACAGAATCTTACAAAACCTTCATATTACTCTGTAAATTTTCAGGTACCCTGTCTCTATGTTGTTTTGTCTTTAAATCTTTTTCCACATTCATTTAGAGCTGTTCGAAGTTACAACGGTACTGAAAAAAGTATGACCCTTTTTCACACTTAAAACCATTGCAGCATCCCCATGGTCACATGCAGAGGTGGTATTCAGCCAGTTCTGACAGGTTCCAGAGAACCGGTAGCGATAATTTTGATAGGTTCGGAGAACCGGCAAATACCACCTTTGATTCGTTGACCCTGGCAAATATAACCTCTGATTAGCCAACCGCATAGCCACACCTACTAAGCCACGCCCACAGAACTGGTTAGTAAAAAAATTGAATCTCACTATTAGTCGCATGATCAAAATTCATTCACTTAGCAACTGGCAAGCATTTACCGTATATACTCAAGTATACGTCGATCCGATTATAAGTCGAGGTACCTAATTTCACCCATGAAAACTGGGAAAAGTTAGTGACTCGTGTATTTAGTCCTGAAAATCAGCTGTTTTGGTTATGGTTGGCTATTTTGAATATTTGACTTTTTTAATT
>JANHFQ010002009.1:157977-169617 GCA_032468035.1 Aparallactus werneri
TAATGATGCAATATAAAGAAATGGAATTTGCTCTTAGAATAAGAGGACTACAAGAAAACAAACAAGAAAAACTGAGAGAATTGATGGTGGAAGCTCTTGCACGTATAATTGGATAGAGACAAGAAGATTTGATGGGAGAGATTGATAAGGTATTTCGAGTTAATTCATGGTTTGCGAGACAAAGAAACCTTCCAAGGGATATTGTGATATATTTTTTATAGAAGAATGATTAGAAATGAGATTTTACAAGCATTTTTCACTAAGAGATTCCAAGTGGAAGGTCAAGATATCATGATACTGAAAGAGATCCCTCCCAAAATTTTGAGAAGAAAAGACTACAGTTTTTTGGTGGATGAATTGAAAAAATGACAAATTCTTTATTGATGGGATGTCCCGATTGGATTAGTGGTGAATTATGCAGGTGTGAGATATCGGCTTAATACGATTGAAAAAGCAAGGGAGTTTTATTACAAGATTTTAAAAGCTTGTACCCCACCATCGCCAAAGAGGAAAGAAGAACAAGAGCAAGCACAAGCTGCAAAACAACTACAAGTAGAAGGAACCACCTCAATGCTACAAGAAATAGTATCATTTGGGATGGAGATTGATCAATTGTTGGTCCCATCTTCACCAAAAGATAAAAGAATGACTCGGGCGCAAAGTAAACTTAAAGAGCAAGAAATACAACAATTATTACAGCAGCAACAAGGTGCTAAGATGGAAGCAGTGGGAGGAGCAAGACCAAAGATGCAATTGGATCTCCAGGAAATGCTTCAGAAGCTTCAAATTGCCAGAGATGGCAACTAAATTTTTGACTTGGAATGTTAATAGTTTAAATTCACCACAAAAGAGAAAGAAAGTATTTCAATATTTTAAACAATACAAAAATGATGTTATATGTTTGCAAGAGACTCATATTAGACTGAAAGATCAAAAGTATTTAACAAATTCTAAATTGGGAACATATTTTAATGCATCTGCAACAGATAAAAAAATGGAGTAGTTATATATGTAAAGAAAGAACTGTCAGCTAAATTAATTGAAGCGGATCCTCAAGGAAGAGATATTATAATTGAACTTTTTATAGAAGAACAGAAAATATTAATTGTTGGAATATATGCTCCAAATCAGCAACAAGAGAAATCTTATAATTTTTTGCATAAAAAGATTAACTCAATGGGATTATAAATCATGTATTTTGATGGGTGATTGGAATGGAATAGTGGACACACAAAAAGATAAAAAGGGACTTATACAACATGTTCAAAGATGTAGATTGCTGAAATCTTTTTTTGATCTGATGGATAATTGTGAACTGCGAGATGCTTGGCGAGATCAAAACAAAGAGGAGAGAGATTTTACTTGTTTTTTTCGGATAGACACCAAACATTTTCTAGGATTGATTTTATTTTAATTATCAATTATTTATTTTCTAGGGTGAAGAAGATTAAGATCTGTCCGAGAACACTATCAGACCACAGTCCTGTTTGGATGGAGCTATTTTTGGGGGAAAAGAGAAAGAAGATCTTAGAGGTTAAATGAGAATTTGTTTAGATATAAAGAGAATGTATTAGAATGTAAAAAACAACTGAAGGAGTTCTTTGCTTTTAATGTTAATAAGGGTACAACAATGGAATTGTTATGGGATGCAAGTAAAGCTTATATGACGGGTATCTTGATTAGTTTAAATAGTAGATACAGACATAAAAAAGAACAAAAAAGGAAAGAATTAGAGGAAGAGATTAAAAGAAAAGAAGAAATGCTTATTTCAAACCCAACTGATAAAAAGATCAAAGAGGCATTGAATTTGCTGAGAGGACAGTTTAATATGTTAATGGCAGATCAAGTAGCAACTAATTTAAGTTATGCTAAACATAATACTTTTTATAATGTTAATAAACCAGGTAGGTGACTAGCTTATTTATTAAGGAAAAAGCAAAAGTCATGAAATATAGAAAAAAATAGAATATAATGGAAAAGAGGTTTTTCAGCAAAAACGTATTTAAAAAGCATTTACAGAACTTTTTTCGAAGTTATATGCTGGTAATGTAGTTTCAGATACAGATATAGATAAATATTTACAAGCAGCCAAAATTTCTAAACTTACACGAGAGCAAAAAGAAGGTAGGAATCAATTAATAATTTCTGAAGACATTTTTCAAGCAATTAAACAATTAAACACTGGTAAAGCACCAGGTACAGATGGTTTGACAGCTACTTATTACAAAAACTTACAAATAGAAATGGTGGGACCTCTTACAGACTTGTTTAGGTCAATACAGTGTGGAGGACAAAGCCCACCAACATGGAAGAGAGCTTTTATAACATTAATACCAAAAGAAGACCAAGATTCTACCCAACCAAAAAATTATAGACCAATTTAACTTTTAAATACAGATTATAAAATATTTGCTAAAATAATTGCAAATAGACTAATACAAATACTACAACAAATAATACATAATGATCAATCAGGTTTTATAACTGGTAGACATATGAAATAAAATGTTAGACAAATTGTTAATTTGTTGGGAGTATCTAGAAAGGAATAATCAAATACCGGCTGCCTTGATATTTCTGCATGCAGAGAAAGCATTCGATCAAGTGAATTGGAAATTTATGTTAAAGTTAATAGAAAAGATGGAGTTTGGGGTTTATTTTCTACAATCAATTAGAGCAATTTATCATGAACAAACTGCACAAATAATAGTTAATGGTAGCTTATCAGAGAATTATAAAATTCAAAAAGGGACAAGACAGGGGTGTCCTTTAACACCACTTTTGTTTATTCTTACTTTGGAAATATTATTGATTAAAATACGGGAATCAAATAAACTAATGCGAATTAACATAAGGCATCAAGACTATAGATTAAGAGCATTTGCAGATGATGTGGTGGATTACTGTGACTCAACCAAGGCAATCAGTTGAAGAAATAATGGAAATAGTACAACAATATGGTCAAGTTGGGGGATTTAATGTAAATAGAAATAAGACTAGAATAATAGTTAAAAATATGACAGCATTTCAAAAACAAGAGCTGCAAAAATTATCAGGATTTGAAATTGTTAAGAAAGTTAAGTATCTGGGTGTATAAGACTGTTGAATGTTGAAGGGTATGATTTATTATATGGATGGCATGCATATTTATTATATGGTAAAAAAAGTAGATAGTATGTTTAAAGCTCATACATTAAGAAGTGCTTTGTTAAGAGTTTGGAGAAAATATTATAGTAAATTAAGTGTCAAAATACTACTTTGGGCATTGCCTAGACATATGATAGAAACTATAAGTGTTGAGCAAACAGGATATTATTGCCTATAAGGAACTCCTTAAAAACAAAGGGAATATATGGCATTTAAAATCATTAAATACTTTAAAGGAGGAAAAGATAATTCAAACCTGGTTTCAATATGGTCAATTACAAGCTAGATGGAAGGAAGATCAAAAAATTGGAATATCAGAAACAGATGAAAATTTGGTGAATCAAATTAGAGACCAAGGTCAGGCGCATATAAAAAGGATATATAATGTTTTGATAGAAATAGATTCTGAAACAGAATTGGTTAAAGATTGTATGATTAAGTGGGCTCAGAATTTTCAAGAGCCAATAATGTTAGATACGTGGGAAAAGATATGGGTTAGAAATGTAAAATTTACGCAAGCCCAAAATCTAAGGGAAAATTTTTACAAGATGTTTTATAGATGGCACTTGGATCCTAAAAAGCTTGCATGTATGTATTTAAATCAGAAACCTAAATGTTGGAGATGTGATTGTGAGGATGCAACATATTATCATATATGGTGGACTTGTAAAAAAGTTAAAGCTTTCTGGATAAAAATATGGTGGCAAATGCAGAAGATTTTTAAAAAGAAGATAAAGTTCACGCCACAATTATTTTTGCTGGGTATTTTTACAGACTGTACTGCAACAGACATTCTATGAGACATTAGATGGATAAGTTATGGCACGTATTATCAAAAAGATTTAGCAATTAAAGAAGAGCATATTTGAACGGGGTGCTTAACATTATTTCTTGGAAAAAACAAGCTAAGAAGCTGACGAGAATGAGAAAGTTGGAACTGATATCATGTTTCACTCCCTATGGTTTGGATGGGAAGAACTGGGAACAGCCGAGGTGGTGCAGTGGTTAAATGCAGTACTGCAGACTACTTCTGCTGGCTTGTTCAGCAGTTTGGGAGATCGAATCCTGCCAGGTTCAAGGTTGACTAAGCCTTCCATCCTTCCGAGGTTGGTAAAATGAGGACCCAGACTGTTGGGGGTAATATATTCACTTTGTAAACTCCTTAGAGAGTGCTGGAAAGCACTGTGAAACACTATACAAGTCTAAGTATTATTATTATTATTATTATTATTATTATTATTATTATTATTATTATTATTATTATCTGACTAACTGATTGATGGCCTTGAGGAATGGCATCCCAGGAATGGTAGAATTCTGAGTTTTGAATGATAAATTTCTTATAAAAGCATATATTACTTAGTTTTGATATTTAAGAAAGTTTCAGAAATAGAACTAACTAGCTGAGTACCAGGCGTTGCCCGTGGTTTTGTGTGTGTGTGTGTGTGTGAGAGAGAGAGAGAGAGAGGGCAGGATTGTAATGGGGAAATGAAAGTTAGAAACAAAAGAGGAGGTAGTAAAATGTAGAATGGTCAGCAGTTTTATTACAAAATTTGTTTGTAAACAACATTTTTAATTTGTCCTTCAGGAGAAAGAATAAAATATGTTGTTTGGTGAGCAAACTCTGGAGCAAGCAACATAAAGTTGTCCATGGGAGAAACACGGGACGTTAAATCAATTCCACAGTAGTTAATTGTCTGACATAGTGATGGAAAGTGCACGTCTTACTGGAAACTGTAGTCTCTTAAAGGTGAAAGGTAGATCCATCGGGATGAGTGGTATGCGTGGAATGAAAACTGTGTCTCCTTGTCCCTTTCCAGTCAAGATAGTGGCTTCAATGATGTTGGGTAGTAGTTTGTTGACACAAAGCCTTGTTCCATTGCAAAGTTTAGGCGGGTCGAGGTTTCTTAGTAAAATAATGGGGCATCCCACTTTAAGGAGGAGATGATGAGTTGGGAGTCCTACTGGATCAAGGGAGTTGAGGAACTCTATTGGAAAATTGACGGCCTCATCGACATCAGTGATGGTGTCTATAGATTTGTAGATAGTGAATGTTCCTGGTAACATTTCAAGTATTTTATAGTTGATCCTGTGTACATCTTCATTTTTTGGAGCGAAAATGGCTCTGTCTCTCAACCAGTCAAAATTGTTGTAGTTTTGTGAAATAGCCGGATATACTGCATGTATGAGTTCTGCGGTGGAGGAAACCAGGTTGCAGAAATCTGAGGGTAATGTGATGTTTCCAGAAGAGTTGAGTGGTTGAAGAAGTTTCCTTCTCCAAGTTACAGTAGTTGATTTGTGAAATGTGGAGAGGCATTGTTTCCTAGGCGTACTCTCATGTTTTGGTGTAAAGTAAGCGTTTGGACATGCATCCATAGAAAGGATTGTTTCAAAGAGGCGTTGATTTCATCCGCTGGTGTTGATGTTGGGATGACAGGTAGGGTTTGGCGAAAGTCTCCACAGAGGAGTAGAACAGCTCTTCCCATGAGTTTCTTGTTTCCTCTGAGGTCTTTCATGGTGACATTGAGGGCTTCGAGAGCTTTTTTGTGAGCCATGGTGCATTCATCCCGTACAATTAGAGCAGACGTTTTGAGAACCTGCGCTCGGCCACTGGTCTTGGTTATGTTGCAGGTTGGGATTTCTTGTTTTACAATAAAACCACTGACCATTCTACATTTTACTGCCTCCTCTTTTATTTCTAACTTTAGTTTCCCGACTCCAATCCTACCCTCTCTCTCTCTCTCTCTCTCTCACACACACACACACACACACACACACACACACACACACACACCATGGGCAACGCCAGGTACTCAGCTAGTTGGCCTATGTTTTCTTTGGGGCATTGTACCTGGAAGGGAAGGGAAGAAATGAAAGTGTGGTGAAGTGAATGATAGTGTGGATGGGGGATATGGTTAGGTGGATTTGAGGAAAGGAGGCAGATGTTATGGGGTGTAGTGGTGGGAAGATTGATGTGCATTATGAGGGAAGGAGAGGTTTTTTAGGAAGTTTGTAGGGAGGGGGAGAATGGGTGTTTATTGGTTGAGGGATAGGAGGGATGGTAGGAGGTGTGGATTGGATGGGTTTTTTGTGAAATAGTATTCAATAGTGTTCAATAAGTGTAGGGAAGGTATAAGGTAGAGGTGGTGATGAAGTGATTTAGTGGGATGATGGAGGAATTGTTGGTTTGGAGGCAGTGGGAAGAGGTAGGGGGGTCTTTGGGGGAGAGGTGGTGTTGTAGGGAACAGTGGTGCAGCTGTGGGAGAGATGTGAGGGGAGTGGATGGATTCTTGGGGAAGGAGATGGCTATGGGGAGAGGTGGGTGTGGAGTGTCAGTGAAAGAGGTGAAAGTGTAAGTGAAAGAGGTGAGTGGTGGTATGGAATGCAGGGGAAGTCTGCCTTTGGTAGGGAGAGAGGTGGGCTTTGTAGTGGATGGGGCAATGAAGGGGGGAGTTTTCAATTTGTATGCAGATTCAAAATGCCTAAAGAAGTTCTCCTGTTGCTTTGCGCAAAAACTCTCCCCACGGCAAACCAACAGGAGAGCTTCCTTATGCATTTTGAATTTGGTGCCGCCCTGCTCACCCGCCGCGCTGCTCGCCATCCACCCACCTGCTCAATGCTCGCCATTCACCCGCTGCCCTGCTCGCCCGCCGCCCTGCTCGCCGTCCGCCCACCTGCTCAATGCCTGCCGCTCGCTCACCGTCCTGCTTGCCGCCCGCTCACCTGCTCACTGCTCACCCGCTTGCCACCCTGCTCAATGCTCGCCGCTCGCCTCTCGCCTGCTGCCCTGCTCACTGCTTGCCCGCTGCCCACCCGCTCGCCCGCCGCCGAAAAGTGAGAGAGAAAGAGAGAGGAGAGAGGGGAGAGAGAGAGAGCCTCAAATTCAAGTACTGGGCAACGCCGGGTACTCAGTAGTCACATATATAGTAGGAGATTTTTGAGCATGTGGGATGGGATGTACAGAATTATGTTTGATCTTAATTCTGTCACTTGTGCATCAAATCCTGGCCCATATGCCTAGAAAAGAAAGCCAATGAGAGTCCAATGCAATGGATCTATCCTATATATAAAACTTGCTTAAGAGATAATGAAATTCTAGCATTTCTGCAAAATGTCCAGCCATGGAAGTGAATAACTTTAATTATATCTACATTCTACTTCTTGGTAAGATTGCTAAGAAAAGGGTAAACTATCTTTTAAAGAGCTTTGGAGAATATAGATAATCTAGATGTAGGGCAATCTGGATTCAATTTTGGAATGAAGCAGAAAATGCTCTGATAGCTGTCATAGATGAACTCCAACAGGAATTAGATGAAGAGGGCACACAACTATCTTCTTTCTAGATCTCTTAGCGATTTTTGATACTGTATATCATAGTATCCTTTTGGATGGATTGCTATGGTTGGAAGTTGGAAGCATCATTTTAGCACATGGTTCTGCTCTGTCCTAAGTAGGCAGTCCAGTCAATAATAACAGTAGTAGGAAGAGGTCGGCCTTTGCACTAATTGTTATGGGATTTCATGAACTTCATTCTTTTTCCTGTTCACTTGGTAAGGTCATTTATTAGGTTCAGAGTGGTGTATTGTCAGCTTCACTTGGTAAACCAGACTAGGAAATCTATCTCAACTTTAACTTCTGGAGTATGGAACTACATTTATTGAGATTGGCTTAAATAAGAGAATCTTGAAAGTCTCATTGGGCTGTACATCCTTCTCTTTCTCTTCCTTAAAATATGGACTTCCTTCTGGTTTCATAGATCCTGAGTAGGTAGGAGCTATGGCCAGAGAGTCTTTGTTTTAATGTTTTTGCCAGTTATAGTCAAATCTGGATCAGGAGGCACTTAAAACAAGTCTGTCATATTTGCAAAGATTACTGCCATTTGCAGTATAAGGGTTTGCATTTCAGAATCATCCAGAAGTTTTAACTGATCTAAAATACGCTGTGTTTCTGAGTGCAATTCAGATGCTGGTCATCATTTTAAAACTCTACAAGGCTCAGTGTCTGACTATCTAAAAGGCCATCTTTTCCAGATAATTCTGTCTAATTAATCAGACGGCCAGATAATGGGTAGACTACCCACCTACCAAGCATGTACATGTAAGTCTCTGTAGACTCTCCCATTTTGTGCAACAACATACCCATGGAATGAGGATGACTCCAATTTTTGTAGCCTTCTGGAAAGTTGCAGACTTGAGTTTTCTAGAGAGCCTTTTAGAACTGATTCTAAAACCATTGATGCTGGAAACAGGCCAACAATTCTGTTCTATATTACTTTATACCATTTACTATTTATTTTATTTATTTATTGAATTTATACCCTGCCCCTCTCCGGAGACTCGGGGCGGCTTACAGGGTACATAAAAACATCAACAATATGTACATATTAAAACCAAATTAAATAAAGCCCTGTATAATTTAATTAAAATTTAAAATTTAAAAATTTAAAATTTCTGTACAATGTAGGTGTTAATGGCTGAAGAGATTGATCACTGGAACTAAGTCCTGCACCTGCGATCTTGTTCCTTCTCTGCTTTTAGTTCTCACATAGGCAGGCTAAATGTTTAATTGGATTATTGTCAATGTTACAAACATTTCAATAAAATCTTTCAGATATGGCTTTCCAAGATATCTTCAATCAATAGAAAAAAGAAAGGGAGGACTGAAGGAAGGGAGGGAGGGAGAAATGAAATGATACTGATGTGCTTGGGGATAAAATACATTTGTAAAAATTGACACAATTTAGAATTAAAAGAAAACAGCAGCGCACACTCCAAATACTGTACACTCCAAATGCAAACATAACTCTGGGGCAGGTTGAGCAGCAGCATTTAGACTTTTTTTTTCCTTTTTGAGCTTTTTCAAACATAATTTACCTCTTTTTTCATTCACAATAGTTCATAGAAGTACTCAGTAATTGCCATTATGTATAATTTTTCATACTATTAAACCCCAGCTAAACCCCAGCTTTATCTCAATACTTATTTGTATGACATATTTGGATAGAACTTCACTAAATGTTTATTATAGCAGCATTTCTTTCCTAGCAATAATACAATGCAGTGGGATAAAAATAATAATTTTACATTAATTAATTCAAGTCTCAGAATATTCCTCAAATGTTTGGATTAACAGAATTACAGAACAACAGAGTTGGAAAAGACTTTGAAAAGTCTTCTAATCCAACCCTCTGCTCAGGCAGGAGACCCTATACCATTTCAGACAAATAGTTGTCCAATCTTTTCCACTAACAAATTTTAGAGTAAGTCTCTTATTTACAAGAAGGTGTATATTCTTAAATTATCTTAATAGTCTGCCTTCAGTTTTCATGCTACTTCAGTCCTAAAATGAGTTAAGCATTGCAAGTCAAATATTTAAAATGCTTAAGAGGGTCAAATTCATTGCTTGTTGAAATTATTTTTAGTGTGTACTTCAAACAGAGAATAGATATATTTAATTTGTGTCATTATGCCCTTTGCTGTATTGTCCTGGCAAAATCAAATTGGTATTGCTTTCATTTAAAGATAAAATTGTAATTAGCCAAATGATTGCAATTCAGTTAACATTTCTAGTGAGCTTCAGACTGTATTTTTCACAATCACAACTGCTTGTTCAGATCAGGTACTGTATATGTGCATGGATAATTTGTTAATATGACAAAATCCAATGAGATTGCTGGCTATAATATCAAAGTATTATGATATCTGGTGATATTGGCCATGTTATTAAGAATAATTATGATGTCCACCCTCGAATTTCTTCCAGACTCAAGCATCCCACCATTATCCCCAGACCAAAAGTTAATTTACTATTAGGCCAGAAACATATATTTCCTGATCAGCTTCTGCTATCTTCAGTCAGAGGAAGTCAAAACGAGACACTGAGTAGTCTTGTGAAATAATAATAATTATAAAAACCCTCTCTGATGCTTCATTCTATAAAGTTATTTTTACAGCTCCAGACATAAACAATAAAGGAATTATTAATTCTAGAGCTGTGTTCAGGCCAGATCAAGACAACTGAGAAAAACAGGTTACTAAAACTGATCTAATTTTATATAATTGCAGAAATAACTCTACTCACTTCCTACTGAAGTGTAATTAAGTAAATACTAGTATTGATTTTTGTCAACATCCAACTCAAGGAATGGTTTGCTGTAATTAGTAAAATCACATAATTATCTGTTTCCATTTTGTACTTGCATCACAAAAAACATTCCCTCTTTTATATTTTCTTATCTTTCATATTCTTTCATGTGTAACACAGTGCCAAATTTGCTCTGAAAGATAATTGGTAGAATTAGAATTATGTATTTTTTAGAATTTAACTCCTACCACCCCATGTTTCCTGAAAATCTATGCTGTCTTAATTTGAAAAATGTATCTTTGAATCAAATTGTTAGGAAAGCATGGACTTCCTTTTTATAAATATAAAATTCTTCTTCAGCCCCCAAAACTGAAGCAACAGGATTCAAATCATATTGCATTTCATTGTGGCATTTTGTATTAAGTTATCTTTAAAAATTATTGGCTGCTATCTAACAAAATGAAATTCAATGGTGAAAAAAATAAGGTTCTACATTTAGGCAAGAAAAACCAAATGCACAGATATAGCATACGTGGTATGTGACTCAATAGTAGTATCTGTGAGAGGGATCTTGAAGTCCTAGTGGACAATACAGTACTTAAATGTGAGCCAGCAGTGTGCTGCAGCTGCCAAAAAGACAACACAGTCGTAGGATGCATTAATTTACCACCATCAGGATTGTGTTTGACCTCGGGGCGTTGTGTGGGCATGGCCAGGATGGGTATGGACAGCTTGATATTACTCATGTCAGGGGCGGCTGTGTTGGCCCGATGCTTTGCTGTTTTCACTGGCAGAGGGATGCAGAAGGCTGCTGCAGATGAAAACATAAGTTGGGAGGGCTGCACGTGGCCCTCCTGAGCCCCGTTTTCACTGGCAGAGGCACTGTGAGCCAGTCCTTCGCTGTTTCCAGGGCAGCCCCAGGGGCCAGACTTAAGCACCCTGCATGCTGCATCTGGCCTATGAGCCATGAGTTTGACACCGCTGATCTAATTTAATGAAAAGTAGGACTAGGGGTGACATGATAGCAGTGTTCCAATATCTCAGGGGTTGCCACAAAGAAGAGGGAGTCAAGCTATTCTTCTAAGCATCCTGAAAGTAGGCCAAGAAGCAATGGATGGAAGCCAATCAAGAAGAGAAGCAACCTAGAACTAAGGAGAAATTTCCTGACAGTTAGAACAATTAATCATGGGACAATCTGCCTTCAGAAGTTGTGAGTGTTCCATTACTAGAGGCTTTTAAGAGCTTGGACAACCATTAGTCTGAAATGGTATAGGTTTTCTTACCTGAGCAGGTGGTTTGACTAGAAGACCTCCAAGGTTCCTTCCAACTCTGTCGTTCTATTCTATTCTATTCTATTCTATTCTATTCTATTCTATTCTATTCTATTCTATTCTATTCTATTCTATTCTA
>JANHFQ010002010.1:58394-79780 GCA_032468035.1 Aparallactus werneri
AGGAGGCAGCCCGGACGTGGCTTTCCGAAGTGTGGTGGGCGGGGCCAGTGTGGTGGGCGGGGCCAGCCAGAATTTCCACCACCGGTGCGCGCGTACCGGGGCGTACCGGCTCAATCCCACCACTGGTTACTGTTGAATAATAGTGGACACCAGGCTAATAGATGAAGTTAGAATATGCTGGCTGGAGAATGCTGTATGGAGAATTATTGGAGTTGAAGTCCCCATATCGCCAAATTGCCAAGGTTGAGAAGCACTGGATTAGTGTATGCTGCTTTAGAGCTGTCAAGTCTTAGGTTAACAGTTGGTAGAAGCTGACTGTTTTGGCCAGTGGAAGTCCCTTCTAGCTCCTTTACCTGTTGTCCATATAAGGGGCAATGTTATATCCACCATCCTATATTATTTATATATTAAGTTTTTATGCTGCCCAACTCTCAAAAATATTCTTTCTGAGATGTGTTGTTATTTCCCAGTTGGTCCTTGAATCCATACTGAATGAATGATTGGCATTTTTCTTTCAGGCCTCTGGAGTTAGATAGTCAGGGTGCCACATTTCAGTATGAATTGTGTATTTTGCTAAGCATGCAACTGGTATTGATGTTTCACTTATGCAGATAAAAGTGACCCTAGTTGCCAATGACAAATAAACATGTGAAGTTGTCCATAGTCTGAGTCTTCATTCTTCTAACTCCAGTCAACTATCAGATAGTATTTATTTTGTATAGAATAGCAAAACAGTTCCTGTAGGAGGAAGTATTCAAAGAAAAGATTCTGTTCTAAGGAATGTTTTCAAGTAAATTTGGGATGCACTACTATCCAATCTTGTAGTTTTAAGATTAGGATTGTGCCTGTCCACTTTGTTGTTTCCACATTTAAACAGCCAGCTAGTTTAATGTTACCTGGTTAGACAAACCCATGTTGAACAGTAGACCCTTGGGAGAACTTAGCAAACTTCAGTGGTACTAATTTTTTTTACCACTAAAACAATAACACAGAATAAGGAATAACATACCTGATTTTGCAACCTCTTCAATAGGTCGTTTAGTTACATAAGCCATAAATCCAACAATGGAGAAAATAACAAAACCAGCAAACATGCTTGTGCAAGAGTTTATGCAGCACACTATGATGGAATCCCTGGGAGAAAAGAGAGAAGGGGTGGATGGATAGTATCATTTCAAAAACCAGATATTTTATTCATATTTCTATTGGCAGGGAAGATTATCTGTAGCGTATGACACTGGATGATTATTTTTCTAATAGGAGTATGCAAGTTGCAGGGACCTTGTGTTGCTAAAATATTTGACAAGTGAAGATGTATCACAATGATTCGATGTGATAAAAGGTTTCACTGACTTGAATTAGTCCAACTTGTTGAAGAACAGGAGGGGGGGGGTGAATCTCCCTCAACTGGTCCTTTTAAAAATCTGCATAACCCTACAATGTATGCCTGTTTAAATTTTATTGAACTCTTTTCCATTAAAAAACAACCCTATGAATTGAATAAATTTCCTATAACTTTAATATCTAGGATACAAGGCTAGTGCAAAATGGTAACTGTTTTACCTGTAAATATTGTTGTTGAATGTGTTGTAACTTCCAAGGGCAATTAGTGAGCCAAGACCCAAACCATAGGAAAAAAAGATCTGTGTGGCAGCATCCAGCCAGACCTAATGAAGAATTATAAAGCCACTCTAATAAGTTTAGGATAGGTAACTTATATTGTAATTCAAAATTAGAAAGAATGTCGATAATGAGTACAATGGGAGGAATAACCATGGGATTGACATTAATATCAACTACAACAAAATTATTTGTGGGACCACTTACCTCAGAGTCTGAAAGCTTCTCAAATTTAGGAGTTACATAGAATAAAATGCCATCTTTTGCTCCAGGTAATGTTACTCCACGGAAGAACAAGATAAGTAACATGATATAAGGATATGTGGCAGAAAAATATACCACCTAATGTAAAGAATAAGAGGATAACTTGAAAGTAATTGTTATGCTAAGCTCTCTCTCAATTAATTTAAAATTGGATTTAAGAAATACAATACGTAATGTTCCTAGTTTGCTGACTTGAAATATGTGAAAGATACAATACTATTTTAAGTATCTACAATAATATTGATAGTATCACCTTGCACAATATAATGTATACAATGATAAACACAACTTATATGTAATAATTATATTTATAGGTGAAAAATAAATATAAAAAATGCTACAGCATTTAAAATACAGTGAAAATTCTTGAGGGGATGTCCCTTCAAGAGAACCTGTATTTCTATTATTCACAATACTATGTTGATTCAGTCTGCAATGCATACTTTTATATTCTGTTACCTTTCCAGTCCAGCCCACTCCTTTCCAGATACAGAAATATACTAAAACCCAGGCAATTGCCAGAGTAATTGCTAATGGCCATCGAATCTGGCCTGGTTTTTCCAGTCCATCTGTCATTTGGTGCATGTTCCTCCTAAAAGCAGAAAACAAATATAGAAAAATTATATTCTATTTGGTTTTTAGAAAGTGACAATGGACATTCATAGAAAGTAAAAAGGTGTAGACTTCTTAACTTACTCCCAAAATTCCACAACAGCACTTGTCAAGTTGGTGTTATTTACTATGCTGTAGTTGGAGAAACACTGGTTTGTGTTCCAGGGATTATCACAGTGACTCCATGGAAGAGTCTGATTTAAAAAACAGAGAGAATTGGAACAGAAGAATAAAAACAGTTTTTGATAGAGCAATATAACTTACATTTATCTGCTTTTCTAGAGTAGTGACCAAGATGAAATGATGTAACCTACAGTAATACGTTCTGCATTTATGTCACCAGTGTTAGGTCAAGATGAGACAGCAGGGTCCAGTCAAGTTAAAAACTTTATTTGCTTACATCTAATGGACAAAACCTTGCCAAATTAAAGTTACAAATTTCTAAGTAACTAGATGTCCTGAGAGATTCTAGAGTGTGGCTATCCTGAACCTCTTCCCACTTCTCCTCTTCAGCTCATAACTGTGTGGTCTCGATCCAGATCTCCTTCTAGGAATTTTCTGAGTTGGCCAAATCCTCCCTCTTTGCTTCTGCAAGTGCACTTTCCACCACATCTATGAACTGGACCTTTTTCTTTCCAAAGCTCATGATTATATTGTAGTTTTTCTTCTACATTTTGTTAAATTCCAATTAGATATGTATCTTTTTGAACATATAGAAATAGTGAGAAATAAAGAATATGAACAATGCATGCAGTTTGGGGATTTGTTTATAATAATGTAACTTGCAATATATAATTGTGTTGTCTACTCATTTTCTATTGCATTTCACATATATTAATTTGAAAGATTGGGACTACCTAAGAGTATCCATCCATCCATCCATCCACCCACCCACCCATCCATCCTTCATTCACTGCCAAACAGAGTGCAACTATACAGTTGCCTCTTGCAATATTTCATAATTTAAAACTGTTCCTTTATTTGGAACCTTAATCCCTCCATTATTTTAAAACAATTATTTATGGACGTGTGTCAACATGAAACTTTGTGACCTTCCTCAGTGTTTGTGTATTCGGTATAACTATAGACTGATTCTGTAGATATAAAATAGATTTTATTTTATTCCTTATTCTGTGTTTTGTGGACCCTCAATCAACTAGGTAGAATTTTCAATAGTCAAGAAAATATTTATAATTATAAACATCTATAATTTTGTGGGGTTCTTGTGTTCTCTGAGCTTGGTGGTTTTCTTGCAGATAATTCGTAACCAAAGTAAGTAACATCATTAGTGCTAGAAGGGAGTGGGTTTGTTTTTACTCTTATATATTACCAGCTTGCCCCATCACTGTTGATGGGAATGTTCTTAGAATCTAAGTAGTTCCTTGATTCAGGTATTGTTTACTTCTTGATTATTAGTCTAGTGCTAATCTTGGTGTTAATCTCTGCTCATATGGGTGGTGAGCAGATATTTTGTTCTTTTTGTGCTTTTTAAAAACTGTTTTGAATAGGATGTAGATGTTGCTATGTTTGCAAGAAAGCCATCAAACTCAGAGAGCACCAAGGACTCCACAGTTCAACCCTGAGCTACAAATATTCTCTTCTATCAGTATTTATATTTTTCTACAATTTATTTGTGGTTTTTATATTGGTTTTAAATATTGTTACCCACCTAGATTTGATATGGGTGGCCATACAAACTGAATGAATGGATAATTAAGTAGAAAAGCTTCTATTTATCCTAATTGTTTGGTACATACTACTTTTTGTGTGCACAAATACAGTTTTGCAATAAATTCACTGAAGAGAGAAAGTGGAAAAGTTCTATTATTCCAATCATTTCTAAAACATATATATTTCAAACTATTTTGTTACAACTTAGCTACAATTATGCCACCAAAATATATTTAAATTGATCTTACTCTTCTTTGTAAAGAGAAAAATATCTTTCAGCTCTGTATGAGCCCCAAAATGATGGATTAATCAAGTTTCAGCTCAGTGAATGACTTATTATTAGATGCCCTTGGGCAATGTTTTACCCCTCACTTTTCCAGCCGGAAAGATTAGAAGAGCAAAAGAGTAAAAGTTGGATGCCAATTTTTATTTGGTTGCTCATAAGAACTTTCTCAGCAAGCAGCCAAAAACAAATTTCAGTGTCACTGGAACACTATATTAATGAATGAATGAATACAATAGTATGACTTTCAGAGTAAGAGCAGATGAGAGTGTGGTGGTACAAAGGTGTGTATGCATTTGTGCCTCTCTCTGTGTTAGAAATATAAACTGGTATCCTGCTTGCATACCATAGATAGTTGATAGACTGAGAAGTTTATTTTCCACTTAGCTGTCCCATTTTAAATGCTGTTCTAATATTGGCTAGCCCTGTGAGTATTTTAATAGAGTAATACTATTTGATTAGCTTCTATCTTGCCAAATGCCATTTTTAGGTAGTGCTTTATTATGGCTTTTCTTCTTTTTGTGGCTTTGGGTAGAGACTACATTAATACAGTACATATTATTGCTAAGACAAAAAAATGACAAAATGATCTGGACTGATTCATGGCAATTAAATCTAGCTGAAAGCAATGAAATAGACAAGTTAAAAATTGATAGAAATATAATTCTTGGGTCTAAGTCTGTAACTTAACAAGGCAGTATGAAACCAAGCTGTTTTTAAACTGCTATTTTTAAAATAAAAGAACGGTCACTTACTGTAGTAAAAGAATTATATAAGTAATATATGGCCCAGGAAATAATCACAATGTAGTAAATGTTAAGCCAGAAGGACAAAACAGCAGCAGCTAATCCCACACCTGTAGGAGAAATTGGCACATCACTGTTTTTTATTCATTATTAATAGTGAAGCATAAGGCTATTAAAAGCTTTTACAAGACTTTGCTTCAAATAAGATAAAATACTTTCTTCTACCACATTTATATTTAGATCAAGATTGAATATTATAGCCACTCTTAACAGAGTAAGATCTAGACTATTGTTCCAAACCATCTTAATATTAAACTGTTCAAAGTGTCCGAAGACTCTTGGTGTTCAAAGAGTCAAAAATAGCTAGATAAATTAACTGAGAGTATATGTACTGAAGAGAATAAGAAAGAATGAATATTTATAAAATGACATTCAGTAATCAGTAATTCAGTAATGACAGTGGACAGAAATCTGGCTGGAGATTTAAAAAAAGGAGAAGACAGAATATTATGAACTACCAGAAATGAAAGGGAATAATTTGTTGTTCTGAAAGAATGATTAGAGATTCTTTGGTAGAGACTACATTGAAGTCCTCTTTGTTCTGATTGATTATGTGCCATCGAGTTGATTTTTTCCAGAACGTATGTGCCCAGCATAATACTTTAATGGTTTACCATCATTCCTGCAACTGAGTCCATCCATCTTATTCTTGGTTGTCTTCTTCTCTTTCCTCCCATATTTCCTAGAATTAAAGTAATCTCCAAAGAGTTAGGTCTTTTCATAATGCAGAGATTGTCAACCTATGATCTGCAGACAATGTCATCAGAGGGGGTCCACGAAGGCTTGATGCAGTCTAGTGCTTTAAATCTTGTGTTAAATCTTGGTGGTCCATAACCACAAAAGGTATTGAAAGGGGGTCTGTGGTGAAGAAAAAGTTGAGAACCACTGTCATAATGCATCTGGAATGTGATAATTTCAGCTTTGTCCTTTGTGCTTCAAGTAAGAACTCTTGACCTCACTTGTTTTCTGGATTATCCATAGTATATTCACGTTTCTTCTCCAACATAGTCAAAGGCATCAATGCTCTTTCTGTCTTGCTTCTTCAAGTCCAATTTTCACTTGTATGGAGTGTCAAGGAACATTAATGCTTGCATAATATTATATGTAGCTATAGATACATCCCAACAGCTGAATATTTTTTACCAAGGTTTTCATGGTTACTCTACCAAGAGCCTATTTCTGCTGGTTCTTTTTCTGTTGATAGTCAATCCTAAAATGCAGAGATTATCCACCACTTCTCTAACTTTTGTGTTGTAGGCCACCTGGAGTTGTTGGATATAATAGGGGTAAAAATACATTTTCTAAATAAATAAATAAATAAATAAACTTCATTGTTAATTTTAAGGCTGGCTACTGTATCTGTTGCCATTGGTTCAGTCTTGTTCATATTAATCTTAGTCTGACATTATTTCACAGTGACACTTGCATGAGCAAGCCAAATAACATATGTATAACAGGTGAAAAAAGCAAAAAAAAAGCAAAACTCTAGTATAGATAGTCTAGAAAGTCCTCAACTATTATCTTGATCATTCAGTGAAGTAGCCATTAAGTAAGATATCCAAGGCACTACTTTGCTTAATTACTATAATTCCCACATTTCTTGTTGTGGTCATTAGTCAAACTCTAGTCATTAAACAGAATGAAAGAGCTGCCTTCCAGGAATATGAAATTCATATGGAGCTGAAATCCTCCAGGCAGCCAGCCATTTTCTCTCAAATATTGTAATGGAGGGGAAATCCTTAACCAGCCTGTAGCAATGGAGCTGAAAACTTGTAACACTATTCTGAAATTTTGAAATACCAAAATACTTCCCCTTCTGAGGGGAAGGAATTCAGCTGAAGTATTCAGCTCCATTCCTACAGCCCATTAAAGGGTTTCATAATAGGTGTTTTTTCCTTCCAATGACAGCTGGTATTTCCTACATTTGCAGAGTTCATAGGAATGCATACAATACAAAATTATACCTTTGAACATTGGCGCAAGCTTCCAGACTCCAAGACCTCCAATGGATGTGAACTGTCCAAGTGAGCATTCCAAAAGAAACAGGGGAACTCCCGCAAAAATTAAAGTAAGGAAATAAGGAATCAGGAATGCCCCTGAAATGATACAAAAATGGTTCTTAAGAATGAAAAATACTAGACAGAAAAATTAGGAAAAAATATTTAACATTAAATGCAGATAAAAAAGTTGCTTATACAATTTAGATTGCTTCCTTTCTCCATTTATTATAGAATGCGAGAACTCATTCCTTTTATTTTTATTTTGTGCACCTTGGAACTAAAATAAACCTTTTCTAGATCTACTGAGTTTTTTGTGTGTGAGGCATTGCTTAGGAGTATATACTTTAGCTTTAGAAGCGATGACATAATTGTGGTAGACTTTTTTCGATATAACTTCCCCCTACGTATAGAACACGTATTTTTCCAATTAAATCTTTTTATGTGTAATGGAGAAACCTCGCATCTGAATTCCTTTCCAGTTTTTATTCAATTTAAAACAGTGGAGCAAAGTTTAAAACAAGAGTAGTTAGCAGTCACAAGGACACTGCTTTTCTCATATTGAGGATGAGCTTTGAGCAGCCATCCCAATTTACTCCTTGCCCTCCCAAGCCACACAATTTCTCATTTTCAGAAATCAGTTCTGCAGACTGGTTTTGCTTTCTGGTAAAAGACCATAGCAGATGCTTCCATAATAAACAAGACACAAATTAGCTGCTGTTCATAGTAATTATATACCATTATATGAAACAAACACAGTAGTCCTCATGATATGGAAGACAAAGATTAAAAAAAATCCACTATTATACAGCTACTGTTATTTTGATTACTAGTGGTATTGTTTCTATTCCCCTCTGAAAGATGTAAACATAGATAATAATTCAAATACATTATTGTTTGTAATGTAAATTTGTTCCAAGGTGCAGTACCGCTGATTGGTTTATTGTATTTTTCCACTGCCATGATCAACTAGGATTCATAAGCATTTACAGAATAAAAATTAATATCACAAACTAATAAAGGCAATATGTCATTGCATGAATTACTATGTTAGAGATATCCTCAACTATTAAACGCTCCTTTAGATAGAACTATTTTCAAGGCTGTTTTAAACATCAAGAGAGAAGGTTATGCCATGAAATTAAGGCTACGGCTAAAATGCACTGGCTTCTACCCTTCCAAGTCTTCTGTATGGCCAGTACTCTTTCAGCATCACTATACAAGAGTTGTATACTGGCCAGTACTCTTTCAGCATCACTATACAAGAGACAGCTGATGCAGTATCTGATTCTCATGTCATCTAGGGCTTGTCCAATTCTGTTGGTTAACCATTGCAAAGGTCACAATACCAGTGTTATATGAATGTATTAACTCTGCCCCGCCCGTTTTTTATATCAACTGTAGCCCCAAGAGAGGGCACTGTATTAATTGATAAAAGAGGTGACAAGGACATGAGTTTTCAAAAGGCTTGTTCTCCGTGAATCTTACCAAATACTCTTGCAAATAGGAGAAATGAAATGATCACCTGTTAGAAACAAGATAATGAGGGGTGGAACAACTGCAGTAGCATTTCAAGTGTACAATTTATTTGGCTGGTTTTGCTAAAAATCCTGTCATACATTTTGATACTTATGTTAAGATTTTTTTAATATTAATCATGTGTCCCTTGTCTATATTCATCAAAGAAAGCTTTGAATTCTAATCAAATATAGTCAGCACAAATAAGTTAAATATGTACCTCCTCCATTTTTCCCACACAGGTATGGGAACCGCCACACATTCCCCAAACCAATTGCATAGCCAACACATGACATAAGAAAATCAAATTTTCCCTTCCAGACATCTCTGTCTGGAATATCTCCTTTTTTCTTCTGCACCTTCACTACTAGAGTCTTCGGCTTATCATTAGTAATTGAGGCATCACTGAGTTCTGTGGAGATTTGCCCATCAGCTACTTTTGTTCCATTTGTGGCCATGTCTCTAGGTTTAGATGGAGAGGCCCTTGCAGATGGACGAGAAACGTCAGCACCAGTCCACGTGGACAGCAGTTTTGCGGTTCTTGGTGACCAAACTAAGGATTGATGGAGTTGTTAAAGTACCAATACAAGTGATCCTTGGTTGCGTTGAAATCAGAACCGATGTCCAGTCATATGTATCTGCATTAATCTGGAAAAAATTATAATATATATTTTACTTGTGCTTCTATAGAAATTGCTAAGTAGCTGTAGAACAATATAGTAGTCACCTTGAAGACAATATGCTGTGATTGTTATTAAAACACAAGCTTAGCCCAGGTCAATGTGAGAAAATCAGGAACACCATGCCTTAATTCTCTTTGATATAAGAAGGAAGGAAGAAAAAATGTTGACAGGATTTCAAATTTCTATTTTCATAGGCCAGTGTTTCTCAACCTTGGCAACTTCAACTCCCAGAGGGGAATTCTGGGAGTTGAAGTCCACACGTCTTAAAGTTGACCAAGATTGAGAAGCACTGTCATAGACTATATCAATAGTGTTCCAATATTTTCTGATCTTGCCTACTTAAAAGGACTGACAGAAGTAACTAAATTCAAGTACGGTAATTGCACCTTTATTCAAAAAAGGCATGCAATTGTGTCTCATCTAAAGGTATTTTCTGAAGAAGTTACCTATTAAATTTCATGAAAATGTAACAATTTACAATAATATTAACTGGAAAAATCTACAGTGTTCATAGTTCTGATGTTCAACATAAATATAAATTGCAATAGCTTCGCTGTTCATCTAGAACAGGGCTGTCAAACTTGCAGCCCGCAGGCCAGATGCATCACGCACTGGCCATGCCCACAACTGGTTTAGCGAAGGGGGAGAAAAATCACAATACATCACGTGATGATGATGTGACAATGCGAGTTTGACACCCCTGATCTAGAACTTAACCTTTTGAAATAAGCTATTTATAACTATAGAGCATAGATTCAAATTTTAACCTTTTTATTACAAAGACCTAGACAATAAACACAAAATATATACTAATACTAATACTAATACTAAAAAATACTAATAATTAGTACAAGTACAACAGTGAAATGAATGAATGCATTGAGAAGTTGTATCACTTCAGTATTACTGATAATCTATTATAATAATGCAAATGTATTTGCCTTACAATACTGTCTTGCTTTTATATTGCCAGTTGAGACTTTGATAATCAGTATTATTTTCATCATACTAAGCTAAATTTTTCCTTACTTTATTTCCAGGGTTGCATCTCAAAATGTATGCATTGCTCTTGCAGAAGTCACCTCAAATTTGCTGGATAAAGTAAAAGAGTACAAAAACAATTTAGCATGCATGCTTTTTGTGCACAGCTGTATTCAGATACTGTCATCCAGCCTTTTGTTTTGTATTTGCCATTGCTTTTGTAATGCAAGCCTTGCTTAATATTAAGATTATATCATATAATTAAAACAATTTTATATGCAGAAATCTAGTGGATTAAGTTTTATAAAGGCAAGCCTTCCATTTTACTGTAAAGGTAAAGGTTTCCCCTTTCAGTCATGCACACATTTTCTTTTTTTCAAATTGCTAAGGCAAGGGTGGGAGCTCACCCTGTCAGGTGGGACTTGGGTCTCAAACCTAGTTTTCCAGCAGACAAGCTCTGCATCTTTAACTGCTGAGTCATCATATCCCTTTGTTATTTTATAATTTAGTTATTTTATTATAACTAGCTCAGATCCTTATTTTATTTGTAAAAGTTCTGTACTCTTCAATGTTTTAGAGATTTTTTAATCCATTATAATCACTTGATAAAAATTAATTTTACTATGATCTCCCATTCTATTTTCCTGTGTAACTTCTGGGGTAGTTTTAGCCTACTCAATCATTAACAAATCAATTCCATATTATGTTTATTACGGCAAAAAGTAAATGAAAATACAACTGATTTAAGCTGAATTGATGAACTACTAGTATTTCATTTTCAATCCCACTCAATTTTTGAAAATTTTTGATCCAGCAATCTGAATAATTTATTCTGGAATTTGTGAGTGCTGCTAAACTTAGAACATGAAAAGATTATATTTCTTTCTGAAATGCCAATTACACTTTGAAACGAACACATTATTTCTCTTGGTAAATGTATAGATATCAAACTCAATTAAAAAAATAAATTGAAAAGTCTATTTCTTGTTCACTAAAAATGGTCAAATATCTATCATATTACACACTATAAGCAAGAATAAAACCTGCAGATGCAGTAAATTAGAATACTGTACATCAGAATGAACACATTTATATGAATTGTAAGGTCTCTATAAATGCAGTTTTCCCAAGTTCATATTTGTAAAAAATTCTTTTTCCAACTGAAAATTTGAAATATGTCTTAGGTAATCTTTCTTTTCGCAAATATGCAATACAGTACTCATGAAAAATATATCAGCTAGACATACAAGATCCTTATTTGTTCCTGACAAATATTGTGGATGGTTCTAATGCTATGCAGAATCAATGTGAGTTTTCTTTCTAGGCCAAGGGAATGTGGAGAGTTATATTACTGAATAACATCAGAAACATGCCAGAAATACCCAATGAACAATTTTCTAGCGCCATCTATTGAGGATAATAATAACTTCACACATGGTATTGCTATTTTATATCAATACATTGCTATAACCAGAAAATAACATATATAATTGCAAAATGCCATTTTTTAGATCTAGGATTTGCCATGGTACTTATCGTGTGGCTAAATTAGACCATGCAATAATGAACAAGTAGGCCACTAAAAACCACAAAAAACTCCAGAAGAGGTTCTTAGGTATCACAAATTAACAGAAACCCATCAGGCAATCAAAGCTTTGAATTCATGTGGGAGGGAAGAAAATATATATAAAAATTAAAGCTAGAGCAGAAATCTAGGCAAACAGTCTGGGTACAGCTTTACTAGTGAGTTCATCATATCCAGGTAGAGTTACATCTGAGAATATTCTGTCAAATCTGCCAATTTCTGAGTAAGAGGGTTAAGAATTTTGACAGTTGATTGTAATTAAGCATGGTAGGAAGCCTGACATAAATATAGTTTTATTTTCTGCCTTATTTTGTAACCCTATCTACTAAACACTACTCTCAGGTAATTGAGAAAGCTAAAAGAAGGAAAATAGAAATATGCAGTGAATTGTTACACATGATTTGAAATTAAGTGCTTGAGCAATCCACAAAGATGGAAAAATTATATTTACAACTGATCCTATAACTGAGCAGTCTATTAATAAAAAATACGTAATTTTGAAAAATTGCCATAAAAATAGAAGTGGTTAATTCATAATGAACACCACTGTAACTACAGGCACCAAGGTTTTCAGAGAACCAAGTACAATATCTTGTAAATGTCCAAATTCCGCAGTCTAATTGTCATGATAGAATTCAATCTCTTGAATTCATGCCAGGTCCAGTAAGAAGAAGTACAAAATTGTCATGTAACATCTTCAATGCCCATGGCAAGAATCCATTTGGGAAAGTAGAATAATTTGACTGAATGTATCACTTATTTTTGCATATCTTGACATACACAGAAAACTAGGTCTTTATTGCCCAAATGATACCAAATGTATTTGTTTATATTTTACATTTCTAAACATTTCAAATACTTTGTGTCCTAAACTTTGAACATTTTTATCTGCCTTCTGGTAGAAATTAATCTGGGCTCTATCATCATATCTCTATCACAACTTTGTTACTCAGACTTGATTAAGGTTACCAGATTAAGGTTACCAAATCCTGACAGACATTCAATGGGCAGCAAAGAATTAGAGAATAAGATATTTATGTTGTTTTTTGAATAAATCTATATGCCATCCATCTCACTTTGAAAGGAGACTCTTTTTATATAGTTCTTTTGTGGCTAGTGTTTATTTTGACTTTTGCAGTCCAAATTTGTCAATCTTTCTTTTGGCTGATTCATGATTGTATGAGTGAGTTTTTGCACCTGGGCTAGTAGTACCTACAGAGACAAGTCACAAAATTTGCACAAAGCTTGAGAATGAAATGCCAACATTTCCTTCATCTTAAGGAAATATTTGTTCTTGCAGAGGAATATTTTATTAATATTTAATAAATTAATATTCTTATTCCTCTAAATGAATAGAAAATATTTGATTTGGTGAAAGGAAAATATTCAAATGCAATGGTTTGAAAAATTTACGGGCAGTGTTCAAAGTTACATCCAACCTGAAAAAGGAAACTTATGAGCCAGATTCAAAGTTTTGATAGTCAGGCTCCCTCCAAGATCATGTGACTGAACTTCAGGTGCTCAGCATCATGACCCATTTATAGCAATTAGTAGCATACTGCAGTCCTGTGACCCTATTTTACAAGAGTTTTTACAAGAACCAGTTTTTCTGAGCTCATTTAGAACTGAACATAACTCTTTCAATTTGTGAACTTCGTTTGTAATTTTATTTATTTTCTGCTTTCATTATTTTGATAAATAACTCAAGGCAGAAAACATGCATGCATATTCCTTCCTCCTATTTTGCCCACAAGTCAGTGAGGTGAGTTGGGACAAGTGAGTTGGGCTGAAAGAAAGTGTGACCCACCCAAAGTCATCCAGCTGGTTTTTGATGCCTAAGGTGGGACAAAAACTCACAGTCTCTTGGCTTCTAGCTTTTATTGAGTGACTCTCAATAAAAACTGACATTTGGAGTTTACTTCATAATGTTGATAGAATCACAGAGTTGAAGGCAATCATAGAAATAATCTAATCCATTCTTTCTTTGAGCAGGATGCAAATAATCATCCAAGTCTTTCTTTGAAAACCTCTAGAGAGGAAGAGTAGCTATTGCTTTCGCTGGCTGAGAGCTCATATAATCAGGTGAGTTCCTTTTGAAGTCTAACAGAAATCTTCTTTCTGTAGTTTTCATACACTCGCTCTGGTTCTGCTGTCAGGGGGAATGAAGAATAAGTCCGCTGCATCTTCTGTGTGACAATTTTTCAGATATTCGAAGACTGCTATCTTCTGTATCCCTTTTAATTGGTTTTTCTGTTGGCTAAGCACACTTCATAGGATTATTCACAGTTATTCTGCATATCTTTGTTTTCAGAATTTATCTAAGTGGCACTGAAGCATTTTTCTCCATAAGAAGGAATGGGACCACTTCACAAACTGGGATTTCAAGAAAAACCAGAGCTAAAGCATCAAGTCTTCAGCCCAGCTCAGAACAGAGCTAACAGCAACAATTCACATACTCTTTTATTCACAAAGTACATATACAAGATTCAGAGACTGCTTATAGGTTGCTTTAGATATCTGACCTGCTTCTATATGGTTAATGTTCCATCTGCTTTTTCCTTTTTCATATTTAAACAAAATAACTGAAATGTAAGCAAATATAATTGCATAACATATCAATATATATAAATAAAATTGTGATTCATTGATGTTTCTGTAAATTATTCCTTTATTTTCTTTATTTTTTCCAAATAAAGTACAAAGTACCCTTACAAACATATTCAAGTCTGTTGTCCAATAAGACTTTTTCTTGTATTATACATTTCTCAGTCAGTGTGCCATACAGCTGGTTCTAATAGATTGCATTCCCCTAGAGGTAACCGAGGGATGCAGTGGCTAAGAGGCTGAACTTGTCAATCAGAAAGGTCAGCAGTTCGTTGGTTCAAATCCTGAGTGCTGCGTAATGGAATGAGCTCCCGTTACTTGTCCCAGCTTCTGCCAACCTAGCAGTTCAAAAGCATGTAAAAATCAAGTAGAAAAATAGGGACCATCTTTGGTGGGAAGGTAACAGCATTCTATGCAATTTCTGTGCTTAGTCATGCCGGCCACATGATCACATAGACGTCTTTGGACAGCATTGGCTCTTCGGCTTTGAAATGGAGATGACCACTGCCCCCTAGAGTCAGGAATGACTAGCACGTATGTGCGAGGGAAACCTTTACCTTTATAGGTAACAGATCCCTGCAGCCCTGCAGTTTATTAGGTAGTATTTCCAGGTACACTTCTGGCCACAGAATATACAATACAATGGTACAATTTGTGCACCACCATAGTGCTCATTGACCCTAACCCTACTGAACTTCTAGAAAGTCCTTTAATTTGGTTGTGTTCCATGGAAATAGGAAGCCTGCAAAATGTTTGTATAGTAAAATTCTGAACATATTCTTCCATTTTTTTTGTATTTATAGTTTTTAATTGTTTTGTGTTGGTTGCTTTGTTTTTTTCTGGTTTCTTTTGACTTGTGTCTGCTCCTAGAGTCACATGCATGAGATCGGTGGCTATATAAATTCAATACCTACATACCTACATGCTTGGTTTTTTTTTATGAGAGCAGAGACCCAGCAGCCTATAGAATCTCATGCAAAAAGAATGAATTATGGTAACGTAAGAGCTGACCTTTGCTTTTTCCTCAGTCTAATTCTATAGGAAACTAAACCTAGTTTTAATATTAATTATGTGTTTAATATAAATTATACCTGCTCCCTCATTTGAATTACAGCAGCCATAAGCAAGGAAGAAAATTTAAAGACAGAGACTTTTAAGTCAATCTTAAAAATGGTAGGCTTTATAAATATTTCTTTCTTCTTGTGGTTTTATAGTTTTACTTTGTAAGAAATAAGAAAGACCATTATTTTCTTTCTTTTTATATGCGTCTCATTATTAGTAAGATTTTAATTTCTGAAGAATTGAAAGCATTTATAATGTACAAATCCTTCCGTTGTAAGATTGCATCGCTTTGTAAAAAGAAACTCTTCCCCAGCTATTGAAGGGAGAGACAAAAAAACCCCAACTAACTGTTCAGACATCCAGTGTCTTCCTTGAATCAAGCGGTCTATTTGTGATTCCAAAAAGAATATGTGATAAGGATTCAATGACACATTATCATATTAACTTGAAAGTCCAGATGCCAATGGAAGCAGAATGCTTCCCATCCTGTCCCCAACCCTGACTCCAAAATCAATAAACCAGCCCTGTCTTCAGGGTAGCCTTACTACAACCCTAGATAGTTTGATAGAGATCTAGCTTAAGTTGGAAAGTTGAGTCAGAAAGCTTGCTTCAGCAAGTATATAGCTTGCTGAAATAGCCTAAGAGAATGAATTTTGGACGCTCAACTTCTTTAAATGGAAATATGCGTAACAGGTGCGTTTCCACTTAAGGGTATTGGGCATCAAGGGGCCCCAAAACTCTGCAGCCAGCACTGATCCAAGTTAATTAAACTATTCTGATAAACTTTTCCAGTGAAATAGGAACTGGTGGTGCGCTCACAATGTTCATTTAGGACCCGATTCCAATTCTCTCTTAGTCAGAAAGCTCATTTGCTTACTATTTTGTCAGTTTCTGCTGTTTCATTCTCATTTATTTCAGAAGGTTACATCCTCGTCTTACAACAGTACATTCAGTGACCATTCAATGTTACCACAGCACTGGGAAAAAAGTGACTAGTGACCATTTTTCAGAGTTATGACCTGTGCATCCCCATGCTCATGTGATCAAAATGATTGGCAACTGGTTCGTATTTATGACGGTTGTAGCGTCCCAGGGTCACGTGATTATTTTTTGACAAGCAAAATCAATGGGGAAGCCAGATTCACTTCACACCTGTGTTACTAACTTATCATCTGCAGTGATTCATTTAATAACTGCAGGAAGGAAGGTCATAAAATGGGGGCAATACTCATTTAACAAAGGTCTCATTTAACAACAGAAATTGTTGTCAAGTGAGACAGGCTACCTGTATTGTGATGAGACAGAACGTATGAAGCGTGACTGAAATGGTGGCCCCAGGGTAAGAGATATGCTTCATTTATAAATAAAAAGGGAAACACTGCACTTAGACCGTACAAGTTCTGGATTGGAGACTAAAGATTCCAAATTTCAGTTTACAGCTTGTGACGCTTTGAAAGATCCCTTTTGGAAGTCCTTTTAAGAAGTGTATTTAGCACTGTCACTTAATCCTCTATGACCTGAGCTTCCGAAGGAATGGAAGGATATAAATCTAAGATTTAGAGCTTTTAAAAATGTAAACATGCCAGGAGTCATAGGAATTCTCCTAAGAGGTAATCCTTTGTTTGTTTATTTTCTTACTTCAAGTTTGACAACCTCTTTGTCTCATTTTGAGAATATGTCTTTCAATTTAAATTCCAGATTATCAGCAATTTGATTAAGTCTTGCTTGCATACACATATGTGCCCACACCCCTCATGCACTTCAGTTGTGCCTTTTCAACAGCATTCCTGAAAGAACAGAAGGTACAAGAATGTTTGGCCCATTTACCCAAACTGAGACAGGAAAGCCTGACGTGAAGGAGTGTGATTGTGGAGAGTCATTTAGCTTACCGCAGTGAGTGGGGCTCTCATCACTCATGTCGCCACAGTCATTATCCCCGTCACAAAGATAAGTTCGAGGAATGCATATGTTGGTACTCTGACATTTTGTATAACCAGCGGGACAAATACGTTCAGCTTTAAGACAAAAAGAGAGGATTTTTTTTCCTTTCTCCATAAAGCATAAGGCAGACTGGTTTTAAGCAATGACAAACGGCAGTGTATTTTCTAATTCAGGTCGTCTTTGACTTACAATAGCTCATTTAGCGACCGTTCAACGTTACAACGCCACTGAAAAAAGTGACTCATGACCGCTTTTCTCAGTTATGACCTTTGAAGCATCCCCACAATCGTGTGATTAAAATTCAGGTGTTTGGCAACTGTTTCCTACTTATGACGGTTGCAGGAATAATCAGCATACCGACTGATCTATGTCATCCTTCTTAAGATTCTTCAGCATTTCTGCTTGGCAAAATGTATCAACTAGTTCAGCGTCCCCCAACCTTATAGGCACCAAGGACTGGTTTCATGGAAAGAAGTTTTACTGCGGACCAGAGGAGGTGTGGTTTTACATGCTGCCTGCATCTCGTGAATGGCTTTGCTTGTTTGTGCGGCCCAGTTTTTGGCATGACACAGCCTGCTGCTGGTCTACAGACCGGGAGTTTGGGACCCCTGAACTATTCTATTTCATTACAAAAAATGTCAAGTTTTTTTAAATTAATGTCAATGGAATCACATGGGGCAATTATCAAATAATACCCTAAAGATCTACTCGGTGATTCAGTCCTTATTATTTGAAACAACTATCCTTATCCGTACAAATGAGAAAATTGCTCATAGGCAATACATAGTCAAATAACATCCAGTTCTTTCTCAGGACTCCTGTAAATATAAATCCAAATAAATCACATGGCTTCTGTGAAGCAATGTGTCTTTTTTTCCTTTTTTAGAAGGTTTACTTTTTGGTTGTGCAAAGAATCAGGGACAATATGTAGTTTAATCAACTTACGGCAATTTCTCTCATCTGAAGTGCCATTATCGTAACAGTTGTTTGCACCATTGCAGACGTATTGAAGAGAGATACACCTTCCATTATTGCAAGTAAATTCTGTCTGGGGGTCACAAGTTCGGAACAAGCATCCCACCTCATCACTGTTGTCTCCACAGTCGTTGTAGTGATCACAGCGATAAGAGTAGCGTACACATCGCCCATTGCCGCAGGTGAAAGCTGTTGGCTGACAGGTATGAAAAGCTGAAGGAAAGGAATGTGACAAAGAAATGTCATTGACAGAAGGAACTCAAACAGGCCTTGACAAATTCTCCCCAGAAATACAATGCTGGATTGATTTTACCCTGCCAAGGCAAATACAGCTGCAAAATGGACAGCGTGTAAATCAGAGAAATAGAAGATATAATTTTATTTTAGCGTTGGAATGACCTGTGGGTTTACAAATCCCTAAAAATGTTGTTTCCTCATTCATGAAAATTAATGAGGTGAATTGGAAATGAGTGGAAACGGAAGGAGGGTAAACTGCCCCTACGGCCTTGTCATAAAGGCTTGAAAAGAGAGTATGATCCTTACAAAATGAGTGGAAAGCATAACCTTCCTTCACATTCTGGGTCTGCTCCAGTTATTTTCTTTTTATTGAGAATTTTTACACAATTAAGAGAAACAAGAAAGTAGAATGAGAAAATAGAAAAAGAAAGAAAAAGTACTAAAACAGTACAGATAAAGGAGAACAAAAACAGGAAAATGATCTGCTTCAGTATTTTCAAGGAATGTTAACAAAAAGGAACAAAGTCCTCTGATGTACTCTTGCCCATATTTTGGGCATAATTCTGCACATAGATATTTCCTCCCATGTTATTAGTCTTGTAAAGCTCGGTAAACTATTCACTCCATACATGTGTATAAGATAAAATAGAATATCATATTTGCAGCATAATTACAATCTAAGAAAAACTAAACACTATCAGAAATACTCAGTTTATTGTTCTTACTCTGTATTTTGTTCTTGACACCAAAACCATTTTGTTTTTTTTTAAAGAAACTCCAAATTTCATACCAATAATTTCTTACATTGAATACTAATTTCCTAATATATATTTTTCTTTCTTTGCATGTTACAAAATCAGGGCTTTTAACATTTCTACCCTCTTCCCTACATTAATCAAGGAAGATTAATCCAAGGAAGAATTTGAACCATTGATTTTTTTTCATGAAAGCAATGAAATCTTCAATTAACTCTATTTTGTATAGTCAACAGGCCATTGGACTTTGCACCAAACAGATAATACTTATCTTTTTTTTGTCCCCAAAATAGCTTTGCTAAAAACAGTTGCAATTGGGCAACCACTTTTGTTTTAACAGTGGAAGTACTTACCACACACACTTTCCAACTCATCACTGCCATCCCTACAGTCGTCATCATTGTCACACGTCCAGCGTTCAGAGATGCAACGGCCATTAAGACAAGTGAAGTAGGTACTTCCACACCTGGTACCATTGTCCACAATACAATGCTTGTTGTTGTTGGCTAAATACCAGCGTCCTTCGGCAGGACACTGACACTCTGCACCATCTGGGCCTATAATTCATGACATCAACCACAAAAGAAGAACTGGGTTAATACTATATTTAGATAACATCTCTCCCCAATATTAATCATAAATTTCCACTAAGAAATTTATCCATAATTACCAAAATGTCCTACAACACATCCCCTAATCGTTTAAACAATACAGATAGCCCTCGACTTATGACCACAATTGAGCACAACATTTCTGTTGTTAAATGAGACATTTGTTAAGTGAGTTTTATCCCATTTTACAACATTTCTTGCCACAGTTGTTAAGTGAATCACTGTAGTTGATAAGTTAGCAACCTAGATGTTAAGTGAATCTTGCTTCCCCATTGACTTTGCTTGATCATGGGGATGCTGCAAAGTTTGTAACTGTGAAAAATGGTCATAAGTCACATTTTTCAATGCTGTTGTAACTTTGAATGGTCATGAAACAAACTGTTGTAAGTCAAGGGCTACCTATATTCTCCACAGGAATCTGAATGAGCTCTACTTGTAAATGGGGCTATTGCATAAAAAAGTTTTCAGAACTGCAATTATTACAGTTGAGATTAATTTATCAAAGGAATAAGACAGTCTATGATAGAAGATGGAAAAATATTTTAAGTAGTGATGAAAACTTTTTTGGGTTGTCCACCAATAGTGATGCTTATTTAAATATGCAAAACATCACTAATTAATTTTCTGCATGCTTAGACTATGATTCTTTCCAATAAATCAGCAGATGTCTAAAACCCAACCCCAGTGACAAACACAGCAAATCATTGTGGGCTTGCATATTATAGGAAAGTTTTGCCCAGTTCCTGCAGCATTGGTGAATACTGAATGGTCTGCCAATGTAATCTAGAAATAATATAAGCCACGATGGCGCAGTGGTTAGAGTGCAGTACTGCAGGCTACTTCTGCTGACTGAAGGCTGACTGCAATTTGGCAGATTGAATCTCACCAGACTCAAGGTTGATTCAGCCTTCCATCCTTCTGAGGTCAGTAAAATGAAGATCCAGACTGTTGGGAGCAATATGCTGACTCTGTAAACCGCTTAGAGAGGGCTGTAAAGCACTATAAAGTGGTATTTAAGTCCAAGTGCTATTGCTAATTGTACGGCAGAGGCCCAGGTTTCCATGCAGAAATCCCACAGATGAATCCTTGACATCTCCAATTAAACAAATCCTTGTTGTCTTCAGTTAGACAAATCAAGAGGCAAGTTTCTGCCATTCATTGGGTTGAAAGGCCCAAAGGCC
>JANHFQ010002010.1:109594-120422 GCA_032468035.1 Aparallactus werneri
AGCCCAGATATCTTAAATTTGCTAAGGTTGAGAAACACTGCTTTATTTAAAGGGAAGAATCTGGGAATAGAAGAGAGAAACAAAATGTGTGCATGATGTTGGAACTCTGGAACCAGGTTTCCAGTTCTTTTTAGGGGGTCCCTCATAACTTCATACAGTCACTATGTCAGGGTTCCAATGGACGAACCCAACCAAGCAAGCACCGTTGAGACGATCCAATCTCTTTTTGCAAAGCTTTATTGAGTACCTCATTTCGGCACAGACTGAAAGCAAAACCAGCGCTACTTAATTCCCACAGTTTTCACATACCGTAGTTAAAGAATAGTTTCTTCCCTCCCCCCATTAGTGCAATTCACGTTGTCCAATTAGATGTCTAGGTATTGTTTTGGGAAACTGTTCAAGTCTTTGCCGACCATTTGGTTAGATGACCTTGGTTCCCATGGGACAATTTCTCGTTGCATGGAACGGTCATTCCTAACTAGACTTCCCTCCCCACATGGCTCTGTGGCAAGCTGAGAAGCTAAAATGCTGGCAACAGCATAATCTTCAAACTTGACACACTAAGTGAGTGGTCATTAAGCAAGGACTAACAATAGTCTTGCTCAAAAAGCATCTTCACGTTAATGCTCCTAATATTTCTATTAATAAATGTTGGTATATAAAATTTCAGGTGAATTCTGAAATACAAACAAAAGAAGCGGAAGAGGAGAAAGAGCGGCTTTTGGAGGAGATGAAGGAAAAAGAGCGCCTCAAATCTTCGCAAACAATTGCTGGCAAAGGTGGCAAGGAAGGGAAAAAGAAAGGAGGAAAAGGCGAAAAGGATGCAAAAGGTGGGAAAGAGGGCAAAGACAAGGACAGCAAAGATGCTAAGAAAGGAAAAAAGAAAGGTAAACAAAGTTTAGTGGTGTATTGTGGTCCTATTCAGAGCAAGACCAGCAAACAGATCAAGAAGAGTAAGAAATACATCTCATCCGGGCTATCCTAAAGCTTCTCCGCATCTTCCAGATGTAATGGAAACGAAACTCTAACATTCTTAGGTTGTACTTCCAGGGAGCATTCAGAAGTGCCAGGTTGAGGAGGAATGGTCTACTGCAGCTGAGGCAACACCCAAAGATACTTTTATGGAACTTGGGAGTTTCCTCCTTTTCCCCCAAACTCAGAAAGAGTTGGGGTTAGGGTTTTTTTTGTCCTGAAACTTACTAGGACCCAGTAGAATATTTACTCTGAGGAGGAAGCACACAGAGACTGAAAACATCTGGTTCAAGTTGTATACGCTTCAGAAACTTTCCAGGGAGGTGGGTTGCTTTATTTGGGTTCATTGCTGCAAATTAACTCATAGAACATAGAACAACAGAGTTGAAAGGAACCTTGGAGGTCTTCTACTCCAACCCCCTGCTCAAGCAGGAAACCATTTCAAACAAGTGGCTGTCTAGTCTCTTTTTAAAATCCTCCAGGGATGGAGCACACCTTTTGACGTTCAAGTTTTTTTTTAACAATATTACTTTTTTCTCCAGGTACACATAGTCCCTCCACGACTGAGGTAATAGCTGCTCCTTTATCCCCAGAAGAATTAAAGAAGCAAGAATTGAAGCTTAAAACGAAACAGGAATATTTTGCTGCACTGGAGCATGAAGGTATAATTTCTGCAAACAAAAGAGTTAAATATCTACCCATTTAGGGCGGAGAAAATTAAATAAAACTCCAACATTTGTTTTGGATGTTGCAAAGGAGGTGTTTGAAAGACAACTGGACTTTCTTGGTTTTTTTATAAGAGCCATGGTGGTGCAGTCTGTAGAGTGCTGTGCTTAGAGTGCAGCTGCCTGCAATTAACTGCATTTCGAATCTCACCAGGCTCAAGGTTGACTCAGCCTTCCATTCTTCCAAGGTGGGTAAAATGAGAACTCAAAATGTTGGGGGCAATATATGCTGATTCTGTAAACCGCTTAGCGAGGGCTGAAAAATAGGCGGTATATAAATACAGTGCTATTGCTATTGTTTTTCTTCCAAATTCAAAATAGAAACCTTTACAAGATTTTTTTAGTATTGTGAGACATTCAGAGTTGATCTGGAGTCAGATACCACTGAAATCAAATCAAATAAAGAAATAATAAATAAATAAATAAAGTACCAGCACCTTATGATAATTATCAAAGATGTCAAGGAATATAAAATGTGACTTGTAAAGATTTTGTTAGAATAATATTTAGTTTTAATAGAATGAAAAGAATTTTAATTTTAAAAAGAAGATTCACTGAGCATTTAAATAAATGCTCCTAAATAAATCTTGCAAAGGCCAGTAGCTATAATGGCCATAGCTTTTATTTTGGGCTGAAGCAAATAATCCAATGAAATAATTACTGTAATTGCTACAGCATAAATTATACCCATAGTTTTCTAACATATTTTTATATTTCAGAATTGTTTGATTAACTAATATTGGCTTGAAACACAGTTTAATTATAAACGAAATTTTGGGCACCCTTGGTTTTCTTTGCAGAGCATTTAAAATCCAAATAATACTCCTTAATTTGACTCACATCTGGAAAGGAAGAATTGAATTTCTATAGATGCAAAGTGGAATTATTGGAATGCAACCAATCATATAATGACTTTTATAGTGCCATAGAAAAACACGCCATTATGATTCTTAGAAGCCAAGTTACAAATTTAGGGGCCAACCAGTTTTTTAACTTGCTGAGAGAGAAAGAAATGGAGATCTGAATATATAAGTAAAGGAAATGACTTTTGTTTCTATGGCCTGATCCTGGCACTACATAATTTCAGAATGACAAGGCATAAAATAAATATTGAACTTGAAAATTTTTCAATTAGACTGTGATGACTCTATTAATGACCGTGAGTATCACTTCAGATTTAAGTTGTGCTTCCATAGAGGGAAGAAGAATGGGTTAGGAGAGAGATGTAAAAAGGAGGGAGAAAGCAGCAAAAGACTATTGAAAACGGACAACAAATTAATAGGTAGACAATGAATATCAGCTATTTTGCTGCTCAAAAGCAGGCCAAAAAGCTCTATGATGTCATTCCTAAAGTCGTTCCTGACAAGAAAGCAGGGAAGTAGGACTGCCATTACTATGTAGGTAGGCAAATCTCCCTTCAAATAGTGTTCTATGAGTTATGCATTATTCTGATCATGAATATATCTACTAGATTGGTTACAAGACTTTTGTTAAAATAATATTTTAAAAAATCTCTTATTTACAGACATGTCCGATGTCTGTAAATTCCCTAGAGTCGGAAACGACTAGCACGTATGTGCAAGGGGAAACCTTTACCTTTACCTTTACCGATGTCTGACGAAAATGTTTAAAATTTACTCATGCTGAAAATTAATTCAGAAATGTTTTCTAGGCCTCCTTTTTGAAGAGTCATGTGAGTATCTTCATTACAGCTATCAGTTTGGACAATGATTGGCATGTTCTAATATATTACAACTGTATTTCTCAAACTTGCCAACTCCAGAATGCTGGCAACTGAGATATGCACATCTGGAAAGTTGTCAGAGTGGGAGACATTGTTAACTAGAAGAATTCTATAGTTGCTTATTTTCTTCCTGTAATGTAGTTCATAATAAGACCATACTTTAAGAAGGAAAAAAATGAAGTTCTAAGGATAGAATGATACCAGAAACAAATACATACATATACATTAATACTACTTTTTCTTTGAACATTTTGGTGGAATTCATTAAATCTGGAAAACCATCCATATAATAATTTCATGTTTGATTATATGCCATCAATTTTTTTTTATTCCTGGTGATCAGATGGATAGTTTTTCTTCATGACAATCTATACCTAAATTGTTCTTTCAGATCTCCCAATGGTGCATTCATTGGCATTGCAACTGAGTCCATCCATTTCTTCTCTTTTCTTATATCTTTTCCTGTATTAAAATCTTTTCCAAGATTCTGGGTTTGGGCCTGGTCATCTGTGTTGTAAGAAAATTCTGGATTCATTTGTTCCATTAGATTGTTTTCTTGGATGTCTCCAGGATTCACAGGAGTCATCTCCAACATCAAATTTCAAAGGTGTCAGCATTTTTCCTAACCTGCTTCTTCTTCAAATAATTCAGTGAGTTCAAATAATTTCATGAAGTTATCAGTAATTTTTTATTAGCGGGACCAAATCCCCCAAATAAATTTTGAATTAACTCACATGCCTGGCAGGCTATATTGGATTAATTGTTCTAAGAATGAAGCTGCAACTTATTTCAAGATCAGTTATCCTGAATTCTTCTAAAATCAGAATTGCTGGGAGTCACGCAACATATAAATGTAGCATATTATTGTCTGTTACACAGTCAGACACATGTTAGAATGAATTTGGAATTTTTGTCCATCTATCAACTCCCTCCCAAATAGCTGAGATAACAGATGTTGTATAATAATATTAAAGGTATAGTCGCAGGATATAAGCTGTTCAAAGTAAAGCTGCCTTTTTTTACTTGACTGATGGTATTTTTTTTTCAACACTGCTGGTGTTCAAGTGGTTCCCCAAATATTTTTGGAATTACACCCAATATATCTATTACTATTGGTACTATCTTTGCTTTCTGTTGTCACAATCTTTCTATTTGCGCGTTTTTATATTTTGTGAATTTTCTCCAATTGTTGCTGCTTTATTCTGCTGTCTCTAGTATTGCAATGTCCACTATCCAGATTGTTTTGTCTTTATTATCAACAATTGTAAAGCTTGGGATGTTATATGGCAAGTGTTTCTCTGTTTAAACTCCAAAGTCCCAGGGGTCTGTGGCTTCTTTATTTTCCATTAATTTGACTACTTTGGGAACCAGTTCTTGCTTGCAGGCAAGTGGTATTTCTTGCAGATATTCTAATGCACCATTGCTACTACTTTGTCAATGCTGAACGTTAAAGAATAATCCTAAGAATACTCTTGGCAGCCTACAAAACAAACAAATGGATCATGGAACAAAACAAGCCAGAGTTGTTATCTGAGGCACAAATGACATGCCTCAAATTACTCTACCTTAGACACATAATATGAAGACCTAGCTGTCTGAAGAAGGCTCTAATGCTAAGAGCAGTAGAAGGAAACAAGAGAAAAGAATAACCAGTATCAAGGACACTGAATGGTAATGAGTGCAACTTTGGAAGCCCTGAAAACCATTTTATTCACTAGAAGTTGACAATGATTTAATAGTCCCCAACCAAGAATATTTTAGTATTTTACATATTGTGCTCATTATAAGTTCATTTTCCATATCCAAATATTTCCATGGTGTTTCTAATCTAACTACTAGGAAGTGACAGAATAAAACTGTGATTAAGATGTGGAGCATGATTGCATATCAGAATAAAATATAAACATTATTTTTATTGCCAATATTACTTTTTCTTTGAAAACATTTGAAGTTATAATAGAGGAACACACCATTTTCAAAGTATCTGTGGGGGCCTGATTTAAAAAGTTAAATTTATTTGGGAAAAGCTTCTGGTTGGGGAAATAGGAGGAAATGAGTAAACAGCTGCAGTTCTCATTGATTAGGAAGAGCTATTGTTTTTTACTTGGCTGATTTTTCTTTTTAAAAGTCAGTCCTGATAGCACATCATATCTGCATTCAGAAGGAACTTTTCGAGGGAATCTTAGGCTTTCATATGTATGTTTGTATGTTTACCATTCTACAATACTTAATTTAGAATGAAACCCGGTAACTAAGACAAATGATATAAAAACATTTGCATCTCAGTCTGCAAGGGTGACCACATCACTGTCAAGCTACCAATCCTCAAAAAAAAATCCCTAAGCAGGTTATTTCTATTTCTCAGTTAGGAGTAAAGATGGAGATATGTTGCTAGTACTGAATCCTCAGAAGTAAACCCTGCAGAGCATGAAAGAAGTACGGTAAATAAGGAGGCTGAGTAATGCATGGATGTGCTTCAAAAGAAATAACAGTTTCAAAGGAATAAGAGTTTCAAAGATGAGAGGAGATAGATTGGAAATAGGATATTTTCCAAAGAGTCATAGGTAGAGGAATTTTTTTTATCAGTATCTAAAATTGTATTTTTTAAAAAAAATGATTGCAAAAGTGTGATGTCTTGTCAAATAAAAGTTACTTTATACTTTAGTTTTCACTGACCTCATTTGTGTCCCTCCTGAGATAACTAGCAAAAAATATCCAAAAACTTAAGCTGCAACTTCTTACCTTATAATTTTCTTTAGATTATATCTTGCAGTCCTTTGGAAAAGAAAGATACCCAACTGTGCTATCTTAATTCAGTTTGGTTGCTACAGAGGAAACAGAAAGAAAAGAAATTGAAGTGCTCAAAGTTTTTACATACCTATATTTTGAATGAGGAGAACGGCCTGCATCAACTGCTTAAAGCCTTCTATAAAATTTTATGAATCTAACTGAATAATGTAATAGCTTAAAACCAAAAATCTAAATAATGTTAGATTTTTACGTTTATGCATCATGTTCCAGTTTTGTTGCAACATGGAACCCACATACCAATTCTGAGCACCCACAGATATAAAGGAAAAATAATGCTAAATGCTGCTTATATTTTAATGAAAATTCAACAGACTTCATTGAATGAGTTTTATGCAGTTTTATGTAGATGTCAAGAAACATGGGAGATAAAGTAAATCTGGGTGAACTCCATGACAAAACTACCATATCATACACCAAAACTATAATATCTTAGCAGCACCTATTGCAAAGCTGATGAGAACTCCAAAATAATCTGGTTGTGTCCCTTATTTCTGTCTTGGCAGATTTTATCCCATGGAACAAATACAATCTCTTCTATCTAAACTAAGGCTTGAATTTGGGCTGAAATTGATGTAAAAAAAATCAACTTCAATAAAAGAAAACCTGGATCTGATCATTAGTCATGTTCTTGAATAACTTACCCAACTAACCAATAGTTAGTGTATTTACTGCTTCTTAGCACAAATGTTGGGTTTCCCTAAGAACTGGATGGCCATCATTCTGTTCTTGTTTAGAAGAGCTGTTATGACCTGACCATTTACCCAGATTTGTGGCAAGGAAAAGTGAGTCTTATCATTCATCACACTTGCCCTGTTGTATCTTTATATTTCATTTTTATTGATTTTATTGTAATTTCTTTGCTTGTTGCAAGCTGCCCAGGGTCAGCCAGGTACAGCATACATTATTATATTCCTCACTTTGTCAAACAGATAAATTTGCCTCAAATCAAAACGTAAAGGAAGAAGAAGAGGATAATAGAATTAGCAGAACCTTATTCTTCCAATCTGTTTTTTTCTGGGCCACAAGAGTCAGAATGACAAATATTTGAACCTGCCATGTAAGAAAGTATGGAGACTTTTGTAATGAAAGCCTGCTTGTTGATTTCTACAGAGAGACTTTGAAACAGAGGGGTGCTCTGTTTGAACCAAGCAGGAAAGTAATAAAAGAATGTTTTTATAGTCATCCCAAACCATTATCTTTAGTGAACTTTGAATTAGTTCCAGGAGGAGAGATGATTGGGATGTTGTTGTGTTTACTGGTAGGATGCTGTTTCTCTAGTGTTGTTGGAGCTCTTCTAGCAAATGGGAGGATGCTGAGAATTGGCAGTTCTTGAAAACTCCAGCTGCCTAATGGCCTCACATGCGCTTAACATTCTTTGATGTTTAGCAAGGATAGTAGGAGGTAAGAGGCCTAACCTTTTGTTCTGGTTACATTGCTTCTATATTATGTAGTTCTGTTTGCATTACAAATCTGGTCCTACAATCATTCAGTTCTGAGCTTTCTGACTGGTATGTTACCTTAATATGTTTCACCAAATGAACATTCCAAATCCATGTTCCTAAATATTGATGCTGTTGAAATCAGGGATTTTCCTCTTTATATCTTAAATTGGCATTATTAACACAAGTTTCTGCCTAAGGAAGTATACTTTCTTAGTTTACTTCATATATTTGTTTTTTTAATCTAGGCCAGGGGAGCCAAGGAGAAGGAGGGTAATATTACCAAACTGCACTATTCATGGACAGTCAAGGAATAATATTTATTGAGTATAGATAAATCTTCACCACAAAGTAAAGACAAAAGAACTAAATCCACAAAGCTGGATTGTAACCATATAAGAGGGGGTGCTGAGAAGTTCCTGGCTTTGCCCCCTTCCAGCTGAAATAGAAAAATGAATGCAGGGACATATGACAGCCTAATATCTTAGTATGTAACTGTGCAAACATCAGGTCTTTGTGATTCTTAAAACTGGTTTTTCTTTTTGTGAGAAGCTGTGATGGCAGAGGCATGGGCATCATGAAGTTTTTGTTTCTCCAGGGAAAGTCAGCAAAGGACATTCACACTGAGATGTCACAAACACTGGGGGAGAAGTGTCCTTCCTACAGCACTGTCAAAACATGGACATCTCATTTCAAGACTGGGCATTTCACTGTTGAACATGAGCCCCGCAGTGGGTGCCCCCCAACCTAAACTGGCCCAGCAACCTGTGATGCTGTCCATGAGCTGATTATTGAGGACTAGTGAATATCCGCAAAAAAGATAGCCCAGATACTTGACATCTCATGGGAGAGTGTTGGGTTTGTTATCACCACTATCCTAGACATGCACTAGCTTTCAGTGAAGTGGGTGCCGAAAAGTTTGAACAGTGATCAAAAGAAGGAACGAGATGAAACATTCAAAGCCTTTTTGGCCCATTTTGAGGCTGCACAGGACTTTTTGGCTACGTTAGTGACTGAGGATGAAACATCTATGATCCTGAAACCAAGGAACAGTCAAAGGAATGGCACCACAGCAGGTCCCTGTGGCCGAAGAAGTTCCGAACCCAGAAATCAGTCAAAAAAGTCATGGTGTCCATTTTCTGGGACAAAGACGGTATTCTGTTGGTGGACTATCTACCTCAGGGCTCTAGTATCACCAGACAGTATTATGCTAACTTTCTGGGCCAGTTGAAGGAGGCAATTAAGATGAAATGCTGTGGAAAGTTTACTAAAGGGATCCTTTTTTTGCAGGACAATGCACCTGCGCACACGTCCAACATTGTAGCTCCCACATTAAACACCCTGGGTTTCCAATTGGTCTACCATCCCCCTACTGATCTGACCTGGCCCCTTCAGACTATTATCTGTTCCTGAATTTGAAGAAACATCTGAAGGGATGTTTTGAGGACATTTCTGATGTCAAAGATGCTGCTGAGAGCTAGTTCATGACCCAACCAAAGGACTTTTATGTGAATGGTCTAGAAAAGCTGCAACTACGCTGTACCAAGTGCATCAGTCTCAGGGGGAATATGTTGAATAAATGTGTTATTTCATAAATCTGGCTCTCTTCTTTCTGGGCAAAGCCAGGAACCTCTCAGCACCCCCTTGTATAGTCCTGGTCTAATTTATGCACTAGATAGAAATTAAGGTGAGAATCAGATGGACTAAATATATCTCTAATTTTCTGTAAGTTGGAAAGTCATGTGAGAAAATCAGTGGCAACATGAACAAATAACATTATGTCAGAAATTTAATCATTGGGGTTAATGCAGGGGTGGGTTTCTTCTGGTTTAACAACCGGTTTACTTGCTGTGGGGATTTTGCATGCATGTGCGTGCCAAACTGATTAGCTGATTTTTGGGGCTAAGGTGATGCGCGCACAGCATGCACCAAATGCATGCTGCACATGCATCACTTTAGCCCCAAATATCAGCCGATTTAGCTACCAGTTTGGGCCTAAATTTGATTTTTGGGTGTGATGCACATGCAGACACATTTAGCTACCAGTTCAATGAACCAGTAGCCTATCCTAACAAACACTTTGGCCAAAGTGGAAAAGAACCGGTAGAAACCCATCTCTGGTTTAATGTTTGAAGATCCCCACTCTCTTACTTTAAATCTATGATACTTCATATTTCAAAAATATTCAAGAATTTAAGTCAAATGTCCTTATCTAGGAGGAGGAAGATATCTTGCATATGTTCACCAACTTGAATTGTTTACCTAAATAATAAAGGTGGAATAAAAATGAATGAATGAATAATTAAATGAACAAACAAACAAACAAATATCAGGGATACAGAACTAGAAGAGATTCAGAAAAGTTATGAAAATGGAAGATCCCAATTTATTTATTTATTTATTTTCAGGATTTATATACCGCACCTATTTTCCAAGAACTATTTCCCATTACCAATGGTGTAATAGTAGAAAAAACTCAGATAAGAACAATCGGAAAAACCAGGACAGCACCGAAACAACCTATGAATTGACCCTTCAGCAAGAAGAATTAAAACAGAAAATGATGACATATACAGACAAAGATTGCCAGCATTGAAAATTGTGCCCCCCAAAGACCTGGCACTTAAAATAAAGGATGTGAATAAGGGTTAAAATAACTAGGGTTAAAATAAGTATCAAATGAACCTTGTTTACAGTATAGCAGTGTTGGTCACAGAAGAACTGAATATTAAAATTAGAAAACTAAAAAGAAAATCATATTTAAACCCAAAGTCAAAGATAAGAAAAGTAAGGTCAGATGAAGTAATTTAAAGAACATGACAGCAAAAATGGATGAATGAAAGAATAAAGACAAGCTTAATAAAAATATTAGCTTAGCACCAGAAAAATTGAAGTAGCTCTGGAAATGATAAAGTAACAAATAACTGCCATAGCGAGGAAAATTGAATACTATAAGTATTGTGTATCTTCTGTATAATTTTGCCACCTCTTCTTAATGTTCTGCCTCTGTTAGGTCCCTGCCATTTCGGTCCTTTATCATGCCCACCTTTGCATGAAACATTCCCTTCATATCTCCAATTTTCTTGAAAAGATCTCTGGTCCTCCCTATTCTATTGTTTTCTTCTATTTGTTTGCAC
>JANHFQ010002011.1:92090-105831 GCA_032468035.1 Aparallactus werneri
CTATTAGTCCAGACCGGCCAGTTGAAATAAATGCGTCTTCAGCTCCTTGCAGAAGGAGCGGAGGTCAGACATTACGCGAAGGGCCGGTGGCAACTGATTCCACCAAATAGGTGCCCCCACAGAGAAATAGGAACAAAGGAAGAACTGAAACAGTGTAACAGCTTATATACGGGAAGAGGCTCCTCCCCTGTCATAAAAGTTGTTAAGGGGAGATCAAGTATGTTTTCCCTTCTGGGTTAGTACATCATGCCATGGCAGAGCAATACTGTGACAATCCCCTTCTATTGCTGGTCAAGGGATGATGAGATAGAAAATACATCAAGTATGTTCATGCATATTTCCATGAAACAAAAACATTAAGCGTACAGACATATTTTCTCACATAACGAGCAATGTGTTTCTGCAGGTACATGTTTAGTTAGAAGATCCGCTATTTGATCTTTGGTGTTGCAATGTTGAAGAGTAACAAAACCCTTGCTTAACAGGTCTCTCACATTGTGGTAACAAATGTCAATGTGGTGAGGCTTATACCCAAGAACGTTGGTGGTTGAGATCACAATAGCTGCTTCATTGTCCTCCATGATAGTGATGGGGTGTGGTGCTTGGCCCCAAATGGAAGTGATTAGTGTATCTACCCATGTTAACATGCTACGTCCCTCTGACATGCATGCGTATTCTGCCTCAGCAGTAGATGTAGACATTCTGATAGCTCATGTGCCAACTTACTGGGGACGCATTCACAAAGATGTGCTGATGTGCTCTTGCATGTTTTTATGTCTCCCGCCCAGTCTGCATCTGAATAGCACTGTATGTGTAGATTGACCCCTTCTTCGGGTTCAGTGATCAGCACTATGTCCATGGTTCCTTTAGGTAATGAAGCAGATGCTTCATTGAGGATCAGTGGAACTGCTTGAGGTCATTCACGTACCTTGATAGCAAGTTCACACTAAGTTATATGTCTGGTCTGCTCCAATTTCTGATGTATAGGAGTGACCCAATCATGGACTGGAAAAATGTTTGTTGCATGAATTCAGGACCTTTCTCATGTGCCAATCTAATGCAGTTTGTCTGCATAGGAGTATCTGCAGGATTAGAGACTACCGTTTTACATTTTCGCAGAAGTTCCTCAATTTTGTCCTTCTGCCAAAGACAGAACCCCTTCTCTGTTTCCCTGTGTCCCAGTGTCTTTAGAGTGAAGTGTTTTTAAGTGCATTGGTGAACTTGTCACTCATGTTCTTATTTGGTCCAATGTATATTATTGCATTGACATAAACTATAACTATCTTTGTACCCCCTAGTCAGAACGCACTAAACAGCTTGTATGGTTTTAAAACCTATAGATTTTAGAATTTTAATCAGGCAATCATACCAAAGATTGCCTGATAGCTTTAGATCATATAGACCCTTTTATAGGAGCCAGGTAGGGCCTTCCTGCTGCTGGAAGCCTGGGGGATCTTTCATGTAGATATCTTCTTCAAGGTCCACATTGAGACAAGCAGTTTGTACATCAAACTGATATATTTCTTGCTTTAGTTTAGAGCAACTGCTGCAGCCAATGCTGTTTTTACACTCTTGGTTTAACTGTGGGAGAGTATGTTTTGTCATAGTCCTCTGGGTAACACTGTGAATCCCTGGGCTACAAGGCATGCTTTGTATAACAAGGTGTCATCTGATAGTGACTTTACCTTGTAGACCCATCTGGTTCCAATGGGTTTCTTCTCCTTTGGTGCAGTGGTAGGAGTAAAAACTTTTAGTTCTTTCAAACAGTCCATCTACTTTTCATAGCTTGCCACCACTTATTTTGCTCCTCCTCTGGGAGCTGCAGCATATCTTTTTAAGTGTCAGGGGTTGCAGTGACCTGGTTGATGTAGACGATGTTGCTTACATTGTATATCTTGAGACAGACACCTTTGTTAGTGTACTTGGACCTGCTCACCTGCTGCTATCTATCATCATCACTTTTTCTTTAATCCAGTCCTGGAATTGATTTGCCATAAATTCTGCCCCATGATCAGTTTAAATTTTGGCAACTTTGAGATTGTGTTGGATCTCAATGAGGTTGTAGAAATATTTTAAGTTCTTAAAAGCTTCAGATTTTTCTTTCATTGTGTAGACAAAGCCATTTGTTGTTGTTGTTAGCTGCGAAGTCGTGTCATCGTGACCCCATGGACAATGTTCCTCCAGGCCTTCCTGTCCTCTACCATCCCCCGGACTCCATTTAAGCTTGCACCGACTGCTTCAGTGACTCCATCCAGCCACCTCATTCTCTGTCGCCCCTTTTTGGCTTAGCTTATGGTGAAAGTACAGTCTGAAGACAGTACTGTTCATTGCACTGCTATGTTTTCAAATCCTCTTCTAAAATCTGTCATACCAAGTTTGCTTTTTCCAATGATCCTGCAAACTGAACTATGGTATCCAAATTTAGCAAGAACAGGTAGTCCTCAACTTACAATTGAGCCCAAAATTTCAGTCGCTAAGTGAGACATTGTTTAAGTGAGTTTTGCCACATTTTATGGCTTTTCTTGCTAAATTGTTATATGAATCACTGCAAGTTGATGAGTTAGTAACCTGATTAAATGAATCTGGCTTCTCCATTGACTTTGCTAGTCAGAAGGTTGCAAAAAATGTCACATGACCTGCGACACGACAACTGCATTAAAATTGAACCAGTTGCCAAGCATCTGAATTTTGATCACATGATTATGGAGAAGCTGCAAAGGTTGTACCTGTGAAAAACAGACATACTTTTGTAAGTCGATGACTACCTGTATTTTATATGCAGGCCAAGACAATTCCTCTTTATTCAATGTGACCCAGGCAAGCCAAAAGTTGGACAACCATGCTATAATACAATAAGCTGGGCTTTTATTTCCTTAAGTCAGATGAATTGCACGTCTGTGGTCTTGCCTATTTTTCTCACTCCAACAGCAAATTCATACTTAAATGTTTGTTTCATATCTGAACAGAATAGCTGTAATAGAAGTATTGTATTTACCTGTAAATCAATGCACGGACAATTCTCTTTTCTTTTAGGAGAATATAATTAAAGAAAATCTCACATCTACCTTCTTAGGAAAGGTGAGAGGCAGGAGGCGTCCTAATTATTTATGCACTGTATCCTTTACTAGACCACACCTCTAATGTTTGGGTGCTAAGGATGATTTTGAGGGAAAGAATGAAAACCTTCTCCAACCACACCCGATTCTTAGCGGCGGGCGGCACTCTGCCATCCAGGAGTTCTGCCTGCGCCGATCCCGGGGGAAACCTTCACGCTGGGATTCCCCGGCGCGAGAGCGCCCCCTGCCGACTCTATTTGTCTCTGGATTAAAGAACCGGCGGTCGAGCGCCGCCGCCACCTGACGACTCCTCGCGTGGGGTTTCCTCCAAAAGCCAGACGACCCTTAGTTGGCTTGCCGCCCGTCGCTGTCAGGAGCAAGTCACGAAAGGCCGCCGCCTCGCCAAAGTCGAAGCGAGCTGTGATTGGCGTGCGCAGCTGGAGGGGGGGGGAGCGGACGGCGCTCACCAGGACTGAGAAGGGGAGTCGCGCCAGGGCAGCGCGAGCGCCGGCGAAGAGGCCTTGGGGCTCCGCTGGCTGGCGTACCCGCAGCGGTGGGGGGCACGTGGCCGTAGCCGGGGCAGGGTCGCTAGTGGTGGTGGTGGTGGTGGGAGGGGGGACAGCCCATGCCAACCATGCTGTCCAGGAAGGGGATCATCCCGGAGGAGTCCGTGTTGACCCGCCTGGCCGAGGATGTCCCGGACCACACGCGCCACCGGACCCGGGAGAGGCGGGCCAGGTTTGTGGGCAAAAACGGGGCGTGCAATGTGGCGCACAAGAACATCCGGGAGCAGGGCCGCTTCCTGCAGGACGTCTTCACCACCCTGGTGGACCTGAAGTGGCCCCACACGCTGATCATCTTCACCATGACCTTCCTGTGCAGCTGGCTGCTCTTCGCTATGATCTGGTGGCTCATCGCCTTCGCCCACGGGGACTTAGACCACAACACCCAGCAGCTGCGCCTTCAAGCCGGGCTCGAGGGTCGGGAGAGGGCGGCCCCCTTTGTGCCCTGCGTGACCGACATCCAGTCCTTCACCTCCGCCTTCCTCTTCTCCATCGAGGTGCAGGTGACCATCGGCTTCGGGGGCCGCATGGTGACCGAGGAGTGCCCCGTCGCCATCCTCATCCTCATCGTGCAGAACATCGTGGGGCTGGTGATCAACGCCATCATGCTGGGCTGCATTTTCATGAAGACCTCGCAGGCGCACCACCGCGCCGAGACGCTCATCTTCAGCAAGCACGCCGTGATCGCGCCCCGTGGGGGGAAGCTCTGCTTCATGCTGCGCGTGGGCGACCTGCGCAAGAGCATGATCATCAGCGCCACCATCCGCATGCAGGTGGTGAAGAAGAGCAGCAGCCCGGAGGGCGAAGTGATGCCCCTCAACCAGATCGAGATCCAGATGGAGAACCCGGTGGGAGGCAATAGCATCTTCCTGGTCTCCCCTCTCATCATTTACCACGTGATAGACAAGAATAGCCCCCTGTACGAGGTAGCCCCCACCAGCCTCACTCACCAGGAGGACCTGGAGGTGATTGTCATCCTTGAAGGGGTGGTGGAAACCACGGGCATCACCACCCAAGCCAGGACCTCCTACCTAGCTGATGAAATACTTTGGGGCCAAAGGTTTGTGCCTATCGTGACGGAGGAGGATGGACAATACTCCGTAGACTATTCCAAGTTTGGCAACACGATGAAGGTGCCCACTCCAGACTGCACAGCCAAGCAACTGGAAGAAGACCGGAGTATTATGGACACTATTTCCTTGTCACCCAAAGGCACCATCAGGAAAAGGTCTGTTAGGCTAAAGCCCAAATTTACCATATCTGAGGAGACCTTGTGACAACTCTGTGGACTTGCCTGTGATAGCAGGCATAAGAGACTTGGAGGCAACCTCTGTTTCATTTTTCAGGTTGGTTCCATCGTATATGGACTATATTTAATGTTTGTGGTGCAAGACAAAGTGCGTGACTCAGGGTAATGTCAGGAAAACTGAGCATGCATAAAGCTTTCTTCAGCTTTTTTAAGTACTGTATTTGCACTTGAGATAGGTAAATCTCTCAAAAAGATAGACGGCTCTCTTTTTTTCTTGAGAAATTATTTTCTATGTTTGGGATTGAATTATTCTTTTTTCCACAATGAAAAGGCACTAATACTGTTATCAGCTATTTATACTTACAAAAAGACAGTATAGGCGCAAGAGTGCTCATTGATGTGGCGATGCTATACTGAATGAATAAATGTATTGATTCAATTCATAAATGATAACTGCATGCTTTCTTTTATTGCCAGTGAATTAGGACGTATATTGGCTTATGGCATGCAATAGATGATATAATAAAGTTAATTACACATATTGTGTTAGGACATATCAGAATTTTTTTTTAAAAAAATTAGATAATTAGGAGGGAAAGCAGTCATAGTTGTGGCCTGCAAAAGAAAAAATGAATTTCGGAGTAGTGCAATCCTATCCAGATCTACTCAAAAGTAAGTTCCACTGAGTTCAGGAGGGCTTATTTTTCAATTAATAAATATAAGGTTTTAACTTCAGCCAGTTTAGTGTGTCATAGTCATCTTTTGCTGCTATCCCACTCTTTTTTACTGTAAAATTAAACGCTGTACATTATTTGTATGAATAATATTTAATTAATGTGGGACACTTTTATGTAACTTAATTGCAGGAGTAGATCCTTCTGTACAAATGGTGTAACCGAAAATTGATCTTTCCAACTTTTTGAAAAAGGATAACATTTGGAAAAAAAAATAGGGACATTTTAAAGGAAAGAATAGTGGGTAATCAACTGGTTTGATCTTCCTAGTTGCCTTGACTTTCAGTTCCAATAATATTCACTGCTAATTAGAAGCAGTAGGGCTGACAATTTGCGGGTTATATTGTAATCCTAGCTGTCATGTGAATTCCCATCTCTATCAAATGGCATCATTTAATAAGCTTGCATAAAATTTTATTTATTTTAATTGACAGTTAAAAAAAAAACCTGCAATGTCGTATTGTTGCAGTGTTGTACTTGGATGAGGGAGAACCAAGATTCAAATTCTACTCAACCATAAAACTCCCTGCTAACCCTGGGCCAGTGACTTTTGCTATAGCCATACCTACCTCATTGAGTTCTATCTATGCTGCCTTGTCTCTTTGGAGTGACAGATTGCTAGAAATAAAAGAAGCATATGTTATATTAATTGATAAAGAATTAGGACATATTGGGGTGGGGAGCAATTAACCAGTTTACCAGAACAGGTCAGGAACTTAATTAAGCTAATAGATGTACAAAAGTTAGAGACATTAAATTCCATAATTTATTGCAAGTATGTAGTTAAGGATTAGGCATGGTTATGTTATCAAAAAAAGGTTTTACTTTATTTACCAAACAGCATACTATATGCATTGAACTCCAAAGATAAAGTCTTAATGTATTTAAAATTAGCATGTATATATTTAACTATAATTGCATGCCTTAGTTTTTACTTGTAATATTAAGGCAATATTTTTATGTCATCAGTAAATCAGAAATGTCTGTAACATGGAATAAAGTGGCATAACCATGTTAATTTTATAGATCAATAACCCCAAAATAAAAAGTGCATTTATTTAAAAAAAATACTAAAGTGCATGCTATTAAGATTATGTGGTTTGCTATTAAGATCATGTGGTTTAGTATAATTGACTGTTTTTATATGTCATGTTTACAATTTCTGCATTTGTGCCCTTTTGCTCTAGGGATATGAGCACTCTTAATTTCCCAGATGATCCTTTCATTCTTTACAATATGCCTCTATTTAGTTATTGTTAAATAGTTTCATATACAACTTTACATTTGTTGTGGTTAAGAAATTTGAGAACTTTAATCAAAAGGTAATAGATGTGCTTTTATTTCTGAATTCCAATCTCTTGCAATGCCCACATATTAATCCTGCGTCTTTAGGAACACAATTATATAGAATTACTTAATTTTTTGTTAATGTAATGCATTTTATAAAAGGTGGATAATTAAACTCATCCTCCTTTTCCATATCTCAAACTACATAAAATAAGAACACTTTTTTCTGGCAAACTCCCCTTATTCTAGAAGCTGAATAAGCCATTGCATAGTTTAAACTAGCCAATCTTGAGGGTATATATTTCGTCCTTTATTAAAAGGTATAATTAGCCACAGGAGTTAATTGTGATATAAAAAAGAAAGAAAACTAACAAATTACAAGTCAAAACATTCAAGTTTATTTTTTGGGGGGGGGAACAGCTCTGCTTCCTTCACGAATCTTTTCTCCGTCATTCCTGAGGTCAGGAGGATGAAGTTTCAATCTTAATTACCGGTAACTATAGATGGGTCCTCAGAAATAATATCCAAGAAAAAAATTCAAAGGCTAAAGAAAAAAAAGATAAAAGTATCTTCAGGATCTTCAGAGATTTCCTGCTGCATGGCAGTTGTCCAATTCCAAAAACTCAGGGAACCTTTAGAGCAGCCTCTGATGAAATGTGAAGAGCAGCAATCCAGAAATAAAACTGAACAGAATGGCTGTTTGTGGAAAACCTTTTCACTGTTAGGCGTGTATTGTTTTCTGATCTTTCCACCCAGGAAATATATTAAAGCCACCCCCACCTTACACAGCCTTGTGTTCCTTCTTGTACAGCCAGAGGGTTGGGGTTTTTTGTTTATCTTTTTGCAGATGTGTAGTTGGGGACCATGAACATCATTCAGAATCAGCCTCCTAGACTGTCTAGCATCTAACAGCTGGAACATGGAAATCTATGGAGGTTTCATTTCAGACAGAGATAAACTGAAGCACTTTCTTAATCATCATTTTGTCTGAGGTGTCTCTGAAGTCTGATTCCAGGCCTGCTTGAGTTTCAAAGTACTGCTCCACTTTTAACAGAACAAAAACAAATAATTGGAGCTGTCACTCCAACTCTGGTAACCTGCTCCTGCTGTTGCTGCATCAGATGGTATCTTCAAATAGTACAGCAGGTGATTTCCTTCTCTTCACCCCTCATTAACTGTTATCTAAGCCATAGGAACTGTCACATTCAACATCTGCTGCATGCTTTCATGTGGCAAATTTCTTACACAAAATTTCTATCATGAAAGACTGCAGAAGCTACTTGGATAAGCAGTGAAACGTTTCAAACCCAAAAAGAAAAGAAATCCTGTTGCCATGACTAAACTTCTAGCCAACTCTTCTTGGATGACTGAGAATCTTCATGGACATATTCTACCTTGAAACTATATAAGTTTATTTTTTTACTGTTTTTATGGTATAAACTGCTGGGAGTCATTTTCTGAGTCCAAAGATATGAAAACATAATAAATAAATATTAACCCCATTGCACAGAATGTAAATAACATATGTGTGAGAGAGAATGAGGATCAATCTGATCGAACCACTTCAAGATTAAGATCTCTTCAGTGAACATTATAAACGTAATCTACCATCTTGGTTCAATGTGGTTTAGTGGATTTCGGAAACTACGGTTGAGAGAGAAAATCTGGTTCAAAGTTACCCAGCCAACTACATGTCTCAGGATGGAGTAGAACTTGCATCTTAGAGCAGGTGCCTAGCAAAGAACTAATCTATATTTTTCCTCTGCTGAGAGATTCAAAGTTCCTCCAGACTCCAAGCCAACTCCTATTAATTCCCAGAGTTTGAAATTTCCTAAATTCAGGAATCGCCTGCCATGTGGAAAAGTGAGATGAACGCAGTGAAATATTGCTCATTCCTAAACAATAGATTTCAGAGGGAATGGAGGAACTGTTTTTGCCTTAATGACTTGTTAAATCAATTAGAAAATCAATATGCATGCTATAAATTATAATCTTGGCTGGCCAAGGACATTAAAACATGGCTAAGTTTCAAATACATTTAAATAGGTCCCAGTTAACCTAAGGGCCTAATGCCAAGTGCATTCCTTCAAACTATTGGGTGGGAAATAAAAGCAGCAACAAAAACAGAAAATGACATTGTATTCATTTCAATTTCAAAGAAAAAGTCTTTTTTTTTTTTAAAAAGGTAATGCTCTTCAGAACAATAATTTGATATCCTAACAGTCCAAACATATCACTAGAAATTAGAAAGAATTTTTCCAGAAATAGGATTCTCATGTTTTCATTTGGTGTGTTTTGTTTGTGTGTTAAATTTATTCGTTGTCTGTGTCACTCTGGGGCTATTCTAGATGGCTCCAGGTGCTATCTTGAAAACTTGAAAACTTCCCCCTACACACACACACACACACACACACACACACACACACACACACTGCATCTATAGAGATCTATGGAACTCCAGTGAGAGTCCTAGTCCTGTTTTAGGCATAGAATCAGCTAGGTGATTTTGAGCCAGACACACTCTCTCAACTCTAGGAAGGACGCAATGACAAGCCACTTATGAAATCTTGCCAAGAAAACTGCAGTGACTTGTCTAGGCAATCACTAGGAGCCAATACATACATGCAGATATCGGAAGTGGGGAATAGTAATTTAATATTTAACAATGCAAAAGCTGTTTAGCAATGGGGGAGGTGGACTCTGCTTTATTGGAGACTGGTTGTTCAAAGGTTTGGGGTGCTACAATAATGCATTTCTGCTCTGGTCAGAGATTTAGTCAGACAATCTGCATTTTTCAACCTCTACATTATATGATTTTTGAATAAAATGGGGGTTATTAACAAGACCAAAAAGACAGTAAGGAAATACACTATAAGCAAATGTACAATTTTTTAAAAAATAATTTTCAACCAGTCAAAACAAAATGAGGGTTTGAATCCTAAACATAAAATAAAAAATCGTTAGGAGGTAATTATGCTGCACTCATCCATTCCCTTGAAAGTAAATCACATAAGGTTGCTGGGTGTTGCATTAAGACCTCATTCCAAGTCTCTCTTGCAATGCAAAAGATTATAGCAGTGGATTTTTTTAAAAAAAGAAACCTAACACCTAAGACAGTGCCAAGGAGATGATCAGGCGTATCCACTTGGACAGTACTAATCTATCTGGAGTGTAGGGGACTGGATCCAGACCAGCCTTCTTTATTAGTGACAGCACCATCCACTGATTCAGTTTTGCCTGAAGAAAGATCATTACATCTGGCACAGTATGCCCAATAATGTTGAAATCAGCCTTCTCCAACCTAGAATCCTTCAGGCTCTTGGATTACACCTCCCATCATTCCACACCAGTCTGGGCACACTGAATTGTTGCGATTGTAGTTCAGCATATCCAGAAAGCTTCAGAATGGAGAAGGATGCATGGTTGAAACTTCCTCCTGGGCTAAATAAAGTAGAGCCTGAAACATATAAGTGCCTGGTTTGCCATGCAGGAATCCAGAAACCATCCCATATTTGGAAGTTTGGCACAGCTGATGTCCCATAATAGGGAAGCCTGACAGGCTGTAAGATAACAACTTAGAACTGAATACAAAGGGGGGGGGAGGGATCTCGCACAATAGCATCTCTGTTGTTCTCACTTGTTATTGTGTGAGTTTCTGGCTGAGCTCAGAGACAGAGAATTGCGGTGGGCACTCTTCTAATCCATGGTTGGGGATCGTGAAGTGGGTATTCTCTCACCATGGCCAATCTGTTCATTGGACAACTCCTGAAGAAGCTGCAGGGATATGTGAACAGTAAGAACCAAACACAGTGCCTCCTTTACTAAGTAGAACATTGAGAGCATCACAACATGATCCGACAGCCTTCTGCATCAAGTTATGTGACACAATAACAGCCACATGAGAAAGAGCTGACAGTTCAGTCCAGGGAGAAGGAATTGACTGAAATGTTAACACAAATAATCGAAGGTGAGATGCTCAGTTTATTTGCCTCAGCCAAAGTAAGTTTTCTTGCTTATATTTTGCTTCTGCTAAAGGTAGCACACGTTAGAAGGCTACAGGCCGCTAGACTGTCTCCTGTCGCTTCATGGGTTGCAAATGCAAAGAATCCAGAGTTGGTGTAATAGGAGCAGAGTTGCTCAAGGCAGTGGAGTGAGTAAACACTTTGGTATGTCCTAAAGACATGGCCTCTGTCAGAGGAGCCCTCACCACACAGGAGACATTCCAGCAGCTGTCTCTTGATGGGCTTCTGTGTCACATCACAACTAAGGTGGAATAAACAAGCACATGCGAATGAATAAGGAGGTTGAGGAAAATAATCCTAAACTCCCAACTCCTTCATTAAACTTTTAAATTTGACTAAAATCCTTCATTCAACATTAAACAGATTAATTTTCGATAGCAAAGCAAAAACAATTGCTCCTCAGAAATCATCACATGGATATTTTATATAATTGGATTCCCAGTCTGTCACCTTCCATTGTGGATTCTTTTTCTCAGTATGAAATATTGCAGCAATACTTCATATTACTTGTATCTCACCCTGATCTGTTGGAAAAGCTCAACTGCTTTCCTTGAGCCTTGAAAGAGAGAAGCGATCAGAGAAATAATGAAGGTAAGAAATAGAATGGGTGGCCGACTTACTTCATACTCCACTCACTGATGGCTTCACCTCTACTCAGAACATGGAACTCAACACAGTCCACCTGCAGTATCCCATTACTGCAACCTTGTGTAACTTGGCATTTTCTTGATCTCTTCAACTACAACTCTCATTATGCCTGACCAAAATCTATTCTCAAGGATAAAGTCTGTGTTATTAAAGGGGGGGGGGAAACAGTTTAAATTAGTATAATGTTTTCAGAGGAATGCCGCCCAGAGTCACATAGTTTTGAATTGGACAGCCTTATATAACTCTTAAAAATAAATGAGTAAATAAGTAAGCAAGCAAGCAAGCAAGCAAGCAAGCAAACAGACTGCCCTAAGCTGGTTGAAGCTTATAATTCAAGAAAACTTCTCTAGAAAAGAGAAAGTCAAAAGAACCAGCTTTTTGGTGGTGCTGAATTCACACATTGCTCTAACCAGTGGCTTCTTTTAACTGTGGTTGCTTAAACAAGCTACAACGGCTAGAATCACAGAACACACTATACTATAAAACTTGAGTTAGCAACCACAATATGGGACATTAAGCTATAAGATTTGCTTGGCTTTGTCTTGGTGGCTTCAGCTTATACGACAAGTTGTACTGCTCAGATTTCTTAATCTTTACCACCAAAGGTGGTATTAAGCCAGTTCCAAAAGGTACCGTAGAACCGGTAGCGATAATTTTGAGAACTGGAAAATACCACCTCTGATTAGCTGACCCCTGCAAATACCACCTTTGATTGGCCGAATGCATAGCCACTCCCACCAAGCCACGCCCACAGAACCGGTAGGGAAGAAATTTGAATCCCACCACTGAAGCTGTTGCTTGGCTACTCTCCTGGAGTTAGCATGATAACAAAGTATGGAATGATTTTCATTTTTGCAATGGAGGCATGATACAGCCTTTCTGCCTCTCCCCTTTTCTTATTCAAATTATTTTTTATCAGGGGGACCCATGTTGATAGGAGAAAAGGAGTGGAAAGCCTGCAGTTTGTTGCTGAATCGAGTAAGCAACTCTCTAAATCCTGCAACCTCAACACCTTGGAAGCCAGTAATCTAATCCAAACATCAAGAGCAAGGAAGAAAAACTGTCTTCAGCCTAGGATTCATTGCTGCAATTTCCCTGAAAATTGGATGAAATGAATCTGGTTCTCTTATCCTAGCTGGGAGGTTGCTGTGAACCTACCCCAGTGGAATAGGATGATAGGCAGCCCTCCCATAATCATGCCTTTATAATGCGTGTGGCATCAACCGAAAGATTTAGACGGAAGCTGTATATTACACTGAAAAGTGCCCTACGCTTGGCCTCCTTGCTTTCTATTCAGAATTGGTTCAATGTCTTTCCTTTCCTTGTGCCCTTTCGCTCCCAGTCTATTTTACAGAATATTCTCCTGAGTCTAAAGACAGTCTTTATTTGAAGGCATAGCTTCAAACATCATCTGTAAGAGATGAATTCAGACTTAAGAGCTGCCAGTTCCCATCCCTTGTCCTGCTCCTTGGGAGGGAGAGAAAAAAAGATTAGAAAAAAATGAGATGAAAGTAGAAAGTTTTATCAAATTAGCCCTGTTTTTTTCCCCTGCTGCCCCTCTGACTGTTTTCTCTCTCTATTTATTTATTTATTTATTTATTTGTCAATCAAATTTAAGATAATAGATTATAGGTATAGACATAAACATGAACGAAGAAGTATGTATAAGTAAAGGGAGACATTAAGACAGGGACGGTAGGCATGCTTTAGAAAAAGGGACTATTCCAACTTGATGTATAAACTCTTTGCAGTTCTTAGTCTGCTTTTCCTAGTATGAGCCAGATGCCCTCTCTCCCAAACTCCTGCTTCTGTTTCTTGGCTCCTTTTAAAAAATGCTGTTCAGATGGATGACATATCACTACAGGACCCTCCTACAATGCTCACTCCAGTGATTTACCACTGAGGGACTATTAGTCTCAATAGAAAAGAAGGTTGCTTATTTCAACTCGGTTGGAAGAGATGCCTGTACTCATTCAAGACCAGTTTAAATAATTAAAGAATAATTCTAAGAACAATGGACATAAGAACTGAGGTGGCACGGTGGTTAAATGCAGTACTGCAGACAACCTCTGCTGACTTGTTCAGCAGTTTGGGAGTTCAAATCTCACCAGGCTCAAGGTTGACTCAGCCTTCTATCCTTCTGAGGTCAGTAAAATGAGGACCCAGATTGTTGGGGGTAATA
>JANHFQ010002012.1:46018-59250 GCA_032468035.1 Aparallactus werneri
TAAATAAAATAAATAAAATAAATAAAATAAATAAAATAAATAAAATAAATAAAATAAATAAAATAAATAAAATAAATTTGGGGAGGTTATTTTAGGTAATAGGCAGATCTTTTCCATAATGAATGCATGAGTGCTGGACTGTGGTGTACAGCAGAAAAGAAATAGCCAGTAATTCATTGTGATTAAAACATTCAACAATATTTTAAATATTTATTAATTATATTATACATTTATTATTGTTATTATTAATATTAAATATTTTGTTATGTGCATCCAAAGTGCAGATGTTTCATGTAATGGTCTGTGCTGCCTTGCATCTTTTGAAAGAAATTGGATCAGGCAGTTCCAGTGGCAGCAATCTGAATAGCTTGTTGATAATTAATCCTTGCAAGAAGGTTGACTCAGCCTTCCATCTTTCTGAAGTGGATAACATGAAGACCAGATTGTTGGGGGCAATAGGCTGAGTCTGTAAGCCACCTAGAGAGGGCTGTAAAACCCTGTGGTATACAAGTGCAAGTGCGATTGCTATTCTGAGAGGGGTTTTTTGGGGGGGGGTTTATGTCCACTAACCACCCCAGAGTGGGTGCAGAACTCACGTGACTCCATAAATTGGTTGGAGCCCCTTTGCTTTGGAATGGTAGGATGGTGATGGCAGTTTACTTGGAGAACGAGTGTATGTATCGGTCAGCCATGGGAATACAGAATGGGACTTGTGAAAGGTCATCCTGCAGCTCCAGAATCCTTTTTCTCATGTTGCCCTCTCAGGAGTATGAGCTGCAGCTCATGACCTACCGTGCATTTGTGGAATCCCAGCAAAAGTCCCCCGTGAAGCGCCGGCGTGTTCTGTCCTCCTCCGATGCCGTCACGCAGGAGGTGAGGTGTGGCTCCTTCTGGCCTGGAGGTCTTCTCTGCAGGGTTTGGTGGGCCAGAGGATTTGCAATTCTTAGCATTGCGCCTACAAATTGCTTCCTTTTCAGGTCATATTAACATTTGCCTTTAGAGAACAAATCATTGATGAAAATTGCCCCAGAAAGCCAGCCAAGTAGTTGGTTTCCCAAGCCATGCGCTTGGATGCAAACTCTTGGTCCGTGTGCTCAGTCGAAACGATGGAAGGTTTTGCTAACTGGGGCTCTTCAACACTGAGCCCCTGACTAGGCTGCTGACAGGGGGAGCGCCAGGACGGCTGTCTGCCACCTCTGGAGGGCTCCAGATTCAGGGATTTCCCCTGTTCATCTCGAGGGTCAAAAGAGACAGGCAAAAAGAAAGCCCCTGCCTCTCGCATCACACAAACCATCGTTCTTCTCGCGGCTGGCCTAAGAAATGCTTGCCTCATCCCCGAGATTGGTTGGGAATCCTCCCCTCTGCTTTGCCTCCCTTTTCGTTTCTATATGTGAGGAGGAGGAGGAGGAGGAGGTGAAGGAGGAGGAGGAGGAGGAGGAGGAGGAGGAGGAGGAGGATCTTGCTTCTGAGATTTCGCCTTTGGTTTTTGCGGTGAGGGAGAACTGTTTGTAAGTGCCATTTTACTTTATGTTTCCTTCTTGTTGGTTTTAATGGTGTGTTCCTTGTGCTTCTCATACCTTGTAGTTCATGGATTTACGGACACACTATACAGCTTTGGTCACATTGACTACACAACATGTGAAGTACATAAGTGATGCTCTCCGGCGCCTGGAAGAGGAAGAGGTAAGGACAAAATTCACGTCATCTGGTATTTGTCTTGGGAATCCAGTTTAGTCCCCTGGAATCTTGCACCCGGTTCCAACTCATAAGATCATGAGACGTTGGGCAGCCTTCTTAGGGAAGCATCTGGGTCTCCCCATCAGGAGCATATCAGTGTAGAGCGGAGGGTCTTGAAGACGTTCTGGACTCAGCACTTCTCACTAAATGGGGGCCTGAGCTCTTCCGCTGGAAGCTGGTCCCACAAGGGGCGGCCCCAGCTCTATATCCTCCAGGCTGGTCGGCTTAGTAGCCGAGACAACAGACCTGAGCAGAACTGCGCGCTCTTGGCATTCAAAGACCTTTAGTTTCATGTCAGCTTTGTGCACTGTTTCACCGCTCCTGACACACTGGAGAGGAGCTGGGCCTGGTCATTTTCTCCAGTCTCCTGAGTTCATTTCAGTTTCAACATTGCTCTGTGCCCCTCAGCCCTTCTCCTTATACCCCAGGCAGGTTTACATTCACTCGCCTTAGAAGAGGACATCAACTACATTCTGGTTGTAGCACGCCGATCTCATAACAAGATTGACCTTGTCATGCCTGAATGAAGCATGGTGGGTGTCAGTCGTGTTGGTGAGTTTATTACATTTCAACATTCCATATTGTTTGATTTCATTTTTTGCAGAAAGTTGTAGAAGAAGAAAAGCAGGAACAGATGGACAAGGTGAAAGGACTCCTGGGCTGGGTCGCAGGCTTCAAGCAGAGTCCACCATTCAGAAGCATCTCACCCACAAAGAGGAAAATGCTGGGAGATATTGAGAAGTCCATTCTGGAGCAGCAGGTGCCTGCTGGGTTGAGGGCCTACCTTTCCTTTTACATCGCTTTCTCGTTAAAGATCACGGCCCGTGTCACATCAGTCTTACTTAGCTGATGTTTCCAGTGCTACCCACCTCTATCTGAGCTTCTTCTTGTGCTCATTTGGGGGGGGGGATGTATCATTTGAACTTCCCCTTCTCTTTTTTCCTGTCAGGGCTTGAATGAAGAGTTGGCTGCAAAAAAGGAGGAAGTCTCAGAAGCTATAAAAACTACTCAGATATTTCTTGCAAAGCATAACAACAAGTAAGTTGAGAAAATAAGTCTGGAAAGTTGGATTGCAGGAAGCCTGCAAAGCAGACTCCAGAATAATTTTAATGAAATTTTGGCAATCACCAAATTGTACAAGTTATTTGCATTTTTACTGGAAATCTCATGATTTTCACCTTTTTCTGGGAAAGGAATTATGTCCAGGGTACCCTGACTATATATCTCAGCAGAATAACTCCCCAGAAACCTAATGGAACAAGATCAAGTTTGGAAATGGGCCATTTCTGGCCAGCAAAAAGAAAACCCTGAAAAATGTCCCTGGGGAGATCCTGATGCAGGAGAAGCGCTTGGGGGCTTTAGGCCACTCGGTTCTTAGGGCTCCCCAGGATGTCCGCCTGGGCGGTAAAACTAGCCATGGTGGTGTTTGCATCGATGCAGTCGACACACATAGAAGCCATGTGGCACTTTGATCTTGACTTCTTTTGATCATGCCCTTTGTGGTGGATTTTTATTCCATTTGAAGGTCTCCAGAAGATCTTGATGGTGGTGGTAGTGGACCACTTAGAGAGAGAGGTTGGGCACTGCTGCCTTAGTAAGTTATTCCGTCTTCCTATATCCCAGTCACATCTTGGATATAGGAAGTGGTATCAATGTTGACATATTAAATGAACACAAATTGTCAATTATTCCTGCTAATAGAGTAGAGTAGTTATACTAGCCACCCACCATTCACATCGGAGGCCTCGGAAAAGTGTGGTTCATTGATGCCCAAGGGGTTTGGCCAGGATGACCATTTGGGCAACCTTGTGTACGGGAATGCAGAAGCTCCGTCAGCTGCTTCCTGGCTGCCCGCTGGCTGCGCTTCTGTGCCAAGCTGTCTTTCCTCCCACGCTGCAGGCTTTCTGACCAGGAGAAGGTGCAGATCGCAGTGCAGCTGGATGCACTCAAAGAGACGTACGGCCAGCTCTGCTCTGATTCCACAGAACAGCTTCAGCAGTTGCAGCGGCGCATGGCTCAGGAGACGGCACATAAGGTGGCTCTTTTCTCATTCCCTTTATTTCTCACGTTTGTGGCATTTACCCCAGCGGTGGGAGAGAAGGTCCATGCTTAGAAACATCCTGAAAAACTCTGAAAGTTCATACAGGCAGCCACCCATGTTTGCCGCCCACTCCATTACCACACGAGAAGGAAATTCTCGCCTGTATGGATTACGGAGAGGGTTTCATGTAGCAGCTAACGGTTAGTAGATGGTAGACAAGGCCCGTCCCCTGAAGGGCTCCTCTTCCTCCCTCAGAGAGGATGCTTAGTTTTGTGCTTCCTCCAGTAACATTTCTCTTAGCCAGTTGGGAAAGACCCATCAAGGTTGGCCTCTCACCTTATCACCATCCATCCTTTGAAAATAACTACGGCTTATATAAAAAACCATGGGGTAGGAAATGTCCAGGTCTGCTTCCATCTTATTATCAGTCCCCCTCCTGCATTTGGCTGCTTCTGCAAGAAAAGAAGCCGATAGACACCTGAGTGAGGGACCAAAACCTATGGGAGCCCTTAGCAGATCCTGTGTGGAAGAGGCAGTGCAGGTGGAGGGCAGGTTGCCCGGGAAATGGAGAACAAAAATAAGCCAGATGACCTACAAAGCAGGGTTAAGAACTTGGCCGAAATAGGCTTTCTCCTTGTAATCCCAAACGAGCAAGGAGAAAGAATTTTTCTCTTCCCTCGGTTGGCTGGTGGAAAGAGTCTCTACGCAGCCGATTCACAGCCTACAATGCTCTCCAATCATAAAGGTGTCAGTGATCAAAAACGGCCCCTTCGTGTCTTCCTTCAGCCCTGTTCTTTTGCAGCCTCATGCTACCTGGCGCCTCTTTTCTTCTACCCTTGGCCAATTGTCTGAGCATCCATCCCATCTTTCTTACTGCTTTGTTCATAAGTCCTATCTGAATATATCTGTATATCATTGTATATAAATGTGATATTCATGTGTCCAATGCAACCTGCATATCTGTGTGGAATTGTGTTTTTAATGCTTGCAGGATCCGTCTACTTTGGAGCATTGCAAACCAAATCAGCCAGATGGATAAATGCCAGTTTTTTACTTGGGCATACCCCCTGCAGAAAAAGGGGTGCTGTTTTAAATCGCAGCAGATGCCATCAAAAAATCACAAAATTATCAGAGGGCTCTTCTGCCAAGTGGTGTAACCACTGAAGTTGGGACTGATTCCTTTGCCAAGTTCTCTTTTGTCCCAGCTTAGAAAAGCCAACATATTTCTTCCTGTCCGCCATGATCCCACTTCAGGGGATCCCTTTATAACGCCTGATGCAGAACACGTTGCCGTTGGTTCTGGGGAAACGGAGGGAGGGAGGGAGAGGAACCGGAGGGGTGTTTTTCAATTTCACATGGGAATAAGAATGAAATTCCGAAGTTTGGTTTGGGTGCTTCATGGTTGCATGGAACCTCTTAAACATTTCTGCTTGTGGAAAACCTCCCACCCTGGGGGGAAAGAAGGACTGTCACCTTTTAAGGCAACGGGTGGAGCAGACGGAGCTGCCCGTCCAAAATACCGAAACTAGCAGGAGCCTCTCCATTGAGCATGATGATGTGTCCCTGTTGTTTTGTTTTGTGTTTATTTACTATTCAGAATAACTACCATCCTTGTTTACAATTTTCTGTTGTTGTTTTTGAAAAACTAACCTTGCTGGAGTTTCTCACTCTAGACCTGTGGGCCAGTTGTGGGGGTTGGGCTCTGTGTGGGTGTTCTTTCTACTTTTGTGCAAAACAAACAGTCGCATGCCGGACGCTAACCCCAGCTTTTACACTGTGTGCGCCATACGGCTGAGCTGCTCCCTAAAGGCTCTGTCTTTAACTGCTCACGGCAAAGCCCCCAACTCGGGTAAGTAAGAAGCCTTTTGACACCTCTCCTTCTCTTTCCCTCTAATACCTGACTGTGCACGTATGGAGTTGTGGCTGTGGGGGTAGCAGGCTTGGAAGGCCTTTGCAGTTGAGCTGCCATTCTGCCTCGCTTGGCCCAGGGAGCAGGAGAAGGTGCGCAGGGTGCAGTTCTGGGTTTAACAGAAGAACCTCTTGGCGGAAGAATGCTCCACAACTTTCTCACCTGTGGACCTACCTGTAGTCTTGATGGTCCAAAACTTCCAGGATGTAAAGGTTCAGAGCGTGTTGTAGTGGGAGGGAGGCTATCAGCTTAAACTGCAGCTTTGTCATTGGGATCACTTTGTAGAATTGTATTTGCAGTGGTCTCTGGCCCAATTCCCTGTGATTGGAAAGCATTTCTTCACAGTTGGGCTTGCAGGGGGAGATGGTTAGTGGTAATTTGGCCCTCCAAGGGCAAACCACATGCATTTATTTAATGTATTTAATACGCGGCTTTGTTGTCCCTTGGAATTGGGTGGCTTCTAAATTCAAATAAAATATCTCCTACAACTGAAGAGACAGTACAGAATGCTCCCTCTTCCCCATGACTATGAGAAAGGTGGGTTGGGCTGAGCATGAGGGATAGCGCCACAAGGAGGACTCCATCTTACAATCTCTTGGTTTCTAGCCCAGCTCTTTCCACTGCTGCAAACGAACTTCTCCCAAACATCGTGTGATTTAGATTTTCCCATGTTAAGTGAGAATGGCTTATAAAGACTTTAGAAGAACAGCAGCATTTTGCAATTGAGAAAGTCATGTTTGGATAGTAGAAAGCACTTGGTTGCATCCCTTCCTCTAGGCTGCCACTCTCAAACCAGTCAAAGGGATGTTGTGAAACTGCAAAGCAAAAAGGGGGCCTGTGGCCTCTTTGGGGAGCTGCGTGCCTTCTCCTGCTCCCTTTCCTTGGGTCCCCATGGGTGAGCTGTGTTGTCCTTCTGTGCTTCCTGTCTCCTCCTTTGAATAAAGGGGACTGCGAGGAGTGCATGGCTGTGGTTCTTAGAATTCCTCTCTCTCATTTTCTCTGTCTTTTTCCACTGGGGAAAGTGGCTGCAAGGATGCTCCTGCTGCTTTGCTGCTCTTGCTGGGTGCCCAAAATGTCTCAGTAGTGCCTCCCCTGCCTGGCTAGATTGAGCACCAAACTGAAAACAATTTGCAAGATCAAAATGGTTCCCATGTTATGTCATACAACGTATAAATTACCATCCTAATTAAGATCTGCTCTCTAGTTCAGTATTCACCATGCTTTAGATGACTGAGACATCTTGGACTGGGGTGCGTTTATAGGCCCCCTATTCCTGTGATTCTGATATATTTTTTTCTCTTTCCTCTCCCTGCTCCTCTGTCCCAGGGAAACGAGGCTATTGCTGGAGTGCTGGATCTTGGCACAATGGAAGTCTTCTCTGTTTTTGACGCCATGCAAAAAGGTCTCCTAGACCAAGAAACAGGCCTTCTCCTCCTGGAAGCCCAGGTGATCACAACCGGTCTGATGATTCCCAATGCCAGTGAAAAGCTCTCCCTGGCAGGATGCCTAACAGCAGACATAATAAATGGCAAGATCTACCAACATTTAGAGGAAATGCAGGACGCTGTCCAGGTGATCCAGAACATGCAAGTTAAAGGCAGCCCATTTCATCCTGTTGTTGCTGCCATCGAAAATGGAATAATCACTGAAAACACTGGGCTAAAAATAGCACAAGTACAGCTTCTCACTGGAAGCTTTGTAGATCCTTCCAGCCATGAGCAAATTGGTTTAGAAGATGCTCTTCAAAAAGGCATCATTACCAATCGTTTTCATGAGAAGTTGGTATCTTGCTTAAAATCTTGTGAGGAGGCTTTGACTGACCCAAATTCAGCTGAGAAAATTAGCTTCAACGATCTGATGCAGCAGAGTGTCCCTCACCAGGAGACAGGACTGAAGTTGCTCCCAATAAAGCAGGTGCCAGGTGGGATGCTAAGCCTGCAGCCAGGCCAAGAAGGAAGCATCCTCTGTGCAGTTCATGAAGGATGGGCAGAAAAGGAAGTGACAATGGAATTACTAGAAGACCCTCTCTCTGCCGCTGGCCTTGAGGACCCCAGAAGTGATGGCCAGCATAATTTAATTAAACAGAAACTGGCTTGTGATCTTCTGGCCAGACAACTGCAGACTGGTGGCATCACAGACACACGTACCGGAGAGAGGCTTCCACTGCAGAAAGCGGTAGAGGGAGGCCTGGTGACACCGAGGCTTGCAGTGATGATCCTGGAATCCCTTCACTCGTTTGCAGGACTGGTGAGGCCCGAGTCAGGAGAGATGGTGCCTGTTATGGATTCTCTGGAGCAAGGTGTCCTAACGTCCGAGCTGGCTGATAAGATTTTAAGAGGCAGGCAAAGCATCAAAGCACTTTTTAAAGCAGAGACTAATGAAATCCTTCCATGGAAGAAAGCTGTTGATTGTGGAATCCTGAATAAAGATGTTGCCAAAGCATTAAAATCAACCTGCCTCCCAGACTTCATTCCAGGGATGCCCCTTTCCGGCCCCTCGAGCAGCTTCCAGAGCAGAAGCTCTTTCTCTGCTCAGCCAGCAGATCATGGAGAACAAAACAAGGGTCCCTTAAGGAGCCGTGAAGAAAGGATGTTGCTCTACTTGATGACTCACAGCTATGTAAACATCCACACTGGTGAAAAATTGCTTCTGGTAGATGAAGAGTTAAATAGCCTGTCCGAAATCCTGGTGCCAGCAAAAGGAAATGGCTCTAGCATTGACCTCTTAGAAGCTAGCAAAATGCAACCCCAAGAATGGTGTGAGGATGTTGGAAGGAATGCCACAATTGAAGAAACTGGATCACCCAGTGAAATAATTTTAAAGAAACTTAATTCATCTGCATCAGAAAACAAGCAGGAACAAAATCTGCAACCCCACATTTCTCTGCCTAGCAAAAGAATTGAATTGGAAATTGGAGATATAAATGAATTTGTGAATGTGGAGGAGCAAGAAACGGAAGCTGATCTTTCAGGAGACTTCAAAAGTGGGCTAGACGACCCCAGAAGAGAGCAAGGTTGGATGACGATACAGAACAAGAGTCAAATGGAGCTGCAAGAATGCAAGTCCAATTTTGAAATGGAAACTAGGAATAAAGAAGTCAAGTGGGAAGATGCCCGGCATGAAAAACAACTATCAGAAGAGGAAAAGACGACAGTGGAAGAGCAAGTAAGAGAAGTGGGAAAAAGTGATGTCAGACAAAGAGATTTGAGTGCTGACAGTTTGGAAAAGATGGGAAAATCTCAGGTTTTAGAAAAGGTGACTCTTGCAGGAGTAGATAGGTGGCCAGAGGCTACCAACTGGTCAAGCATGGGAAAAGTGAAAAACGGATCAACAGATTGCCTTTTTATTCAAGCCGAAGAGAAACCTGTAGATGGACATATAAAAAAGGAGCCGTTGGCCACAGACGAAACAGTAGTTCCTGCCTATCGAAGTGTCACTTCTGTATTGCCAAGACTATCTGCAGAAGATGGCACTCTGAATGTGTTGTTAATGCAGCTGCAAGAAGGTGGCATAATTCATGAACAGACAGGGAAGAAAATGCTCCTGGATGAGGCCATTGCCTGCGGAGCCGTGCCCAGCCATACAGCCATTAAAATGATGGGTGAGATGAAAATGTTTAGCGGCTTCTTTGATGCAGAGACCTCTGAGTCATTAAGCACTGAAGAAGTAATCAGTGCAGGATTGATGGATGAGAACCTTGTCCAGAAGGTATTAGCTTCAGATCAAACCATAAGTGGCATTATTGACCCAGGGAACAAAATAATTTACTCCATCAAGGAGGCATCTGAGTTTGGGCTATTGGATAAAGAAACTGCTGCCAGAATTCTGGAGGCACAAATAGTTACTGGAGGAATTGTTGATTTCAAGCGTGGCAAAAAAGTCTCAGTCACTTTGGCTTCCAACCTTGGCCTAATACACAAATCCACTCAAGAAAACCTTAAGAAGCTGGAGAAAGCATATAAGGGCAAATATGCTGAAGACACAACTAAAGAAAAACTCATTACTCTGCAGGCTGAAGTAGGAGGTATCTCGGATTCTAAAACTAAAGAACCACTGACTATTATTCAGGCTGTAAAAAAGGGACATCTGAGTGAGGAAAAGGCCTTTAGACTCCTAACGAAGCAGGTAGCCAACGGAGGCATCCTTCACCACAAGACTGGCATGAGACTTTGCGTAGAGGATGCTATGGAACATGAATTGATTGATGAAAACCTCTACCAAGATCTCAAAAAGGCAGAAGACATATGCCTACACCATTCCATTTGTCCCGAAATGAACAAAACTGTGTCCTTACCTCACGCCACATCCCTTGGATTAATCAGCTCAGATTTTCAAAGAAAAGTTCAAGAAATACAAGCCTCAACTGGAAGCATATTTGATCCTGGTTCTGGCCAGAAAATTACATTGACTGAAGCTGTTAAGAAAGGATTAATATCCAGACCGGTTATGGGACAAGCAGCAGTCGCCTCTGAAATGAAGGAAGCTATTCTTTATCCAGGAAGCTGCAGATTGATCCCATATTCAGAATTGGTCAGAAGGAGCAAAATTGACGTTGAGTCAGGGCATAGATACTTAGAGGTTATTCCCTTTCAAGACATAAGAGATGAGGTGACTGGGAGTGAACTATTGTGTTCTCAGGCAGTTAAACTTGGAAAAGTAGACCCCACACTTGCTTTGAGGTTGTTGCAGGCTCAGGCAGACACAGGTGGCATCCTGGAAACGTCTACTGGCCAAAGACTGTCATTGGCATCTGCTCTAGAAAAAGAAGTTCTAGATGAAGATACAGCTAAAACCATTGCTATTAATCAGGTTGCGACTGGAGGGATTGTTACTGCTGAAAGCGGAAAGAGGGTGACCTTGAAAGAGGCCACTGAAAGAGGCTTAATCCCCCCCAAATTAGCCAGGGCAATTCAAGAACCTGATACAGTCACCAATAAATGTGGCCATGATTTAGAAGGACATAAAGGCCCTGAGCCCCAGAAGTTGCTGCAAGACAATGCCTCAAAGCCTGAAACAGTGGCCATTGGTAAATGCCCTAGTAGTGGAGAACAGGTGATGCCATCTGAAGCGACCGACTCGAGTCCGTCTGCCAGTGCTGGCATTGCCTCATTGAAAGCAGGTGGGAAGATGGAGGGAGATGAATCCATTCCCCCTTCCCCTTCTACCGTCTCACTTGCGGACCGTTCATTTAGTCAGTTTTTAGAAGAGAACAAAGTGGCACCTGAGCTTGCCTTCATGTTGGACCCAGTTGAAGACCTGAGAATAAAGACCCAGAGAAAAAACAGTAAAAAGAAAAATAAGTTGAGGAAGAAAGAACTTTTTAAAGAAGAGCTAGAAAGGCAAACAAGAAGTAATCAAGAGGCCGAAAAGATACTGGAAGGAACTTTCCCTGTGGACAGCAGCACGGTTAGCGGAGACCAGGAGCAAAAAGAAAAAGGGTTTCAGCCAGGAGAAAATGCTGGCGAATCCCTTGGCCTCGAAACAGCTAGTAGAGCCCTGGGCATAGGATCTGTAGAGGGGCAGCCGTCCAAAGAACTCGGTCCTTTCATTCAACAAGAGAAAGAAGACGACGATGTACATTTTCAAGGCTCTACCAAGATTGTGTCCAAGAAGCAGGCTGATAACACATTGCTTAGGGACACCAAAAGGGAGCTACCAAGTCAAGGTTCAGAATTAAAAGCTCAGGAACTCAGCACCTTGGAAAGTGTCGTCTCAAAAACCATTAAGAAGAAGAAAGCAAAAAAGATTAAGAAACAGAGCGCAAATTCCAGGGACACCACCATGACAATAGGAACCAAGGGGGAGTTAATCCCTAGCAGTGCAGAATCCTTGCAGGAAAATGCATCTGGTGGGGTAACAAGCCCACTTGAACGAGGTGAAGTTAAAAGTCGGGACCATCCGGCAGGCAGGAAAGAGAAGCAGCATGTTGGAAGTGAAGAGAGCTTTGTAGATGACAAAGGAGTGAGTACTGCTCAAAAGAGAGATGCACCAGAAGAGGTTTCTGTGCAAAAGCCAAGACTTTACAGAGATTCTTTGATGGATACCATAGAAGAACAAATATCGCTTAAAAAAAAGCAAAAATATTTTAGCTCAGAAGGGCAGGTACCCAAGTATACAGAATCCTTTGGGTCTTCTGACTCACAATCAGAAGATCTTCAGAACAGAAAAAAATTAGAGGACAAGTTAAGTTCTCACTCCTCTGTGACATCACTCATACAAGAAGAAACTGGGGCCGAAGAAGTATCTGGAAAAGATGAAAAGGTTGATCATGAAGAGCTGCCCGTGTCTTCAGAAGCAGAAGAGTCGTGTCCAGAAAGTGGCGTCACTGGGCCAGAGGGACAAACGCTGCAAGACAGGGAATCTCCAGAAAGCCAAAAGGATTCTTCTTCTGAGCAGCTCTGCATGCAGCAGGAATCAGAAGAAATCGGAGAAGCCGGGCATGTTGACGATTCTTCCTGCGTGGTTGAAAATACAGAAGAGAAATGTCCAGATGCTTCTACATCTGCCAAGGTAGGTAAATCTTACGGCTGCTCACGCATATCTTGTCAGTTAACTGGACAGCTAGAGTATTTGTGAAGACAAAATACACACCTAGTGAAAGTTGTCTGAAAGCCACTTTGGCTAGTGGTGAAGGAACCCGGCTTGAAACTGGCGGATGCTGAGTTCTACTCCTGCCTTAGGCACCAATGGATGGCCTTGGGCAGCCCCTCTCTCTCAGCCCTGGGAGGTAGGCAGTGGCCACTTCTGAAATCTCGCCAAGTAAACTGGGGAAACAAATCCCCATGTCTTCTCCTTGAACTGTCAAGCTGAGAACTATGCAGCTTTATAGCTGCTTTATTTTATTACTTATTGAACTATATTTACTTGCTGCTTCCTGTCTGGATCAAAATCCGGAGGGCAGCTAACAAAGTTGTACAGTCAATCAGTGTTGTAAATTATTTAGCATAAAGGGGAACATCTGCACTGAAATGTTTAAATTGAACAATAATGCAGCTAAATGCCAGAACTTGATATGGTCGAATCCAAAAACTAGTTCAGTGCAATGTTGGAATATTGTCAATTTGATGGGGACTGGTAAACATTTTTGGGAAAGGATCTAAGAAGGTGAGGACGTTCTAGAGAAATATTTGCTAGAGTTTTGAAAAATGATCTTTTAACTTAAAAAATGTGATTAGAAAGAAAGAAACGGGGGTATTTTTAGAAAGAAGTAATATAGTGCGTAAATGTAACGGAAGGAAAAGAGATGCGTCTCCGTCCACATCCCTTCTGTGCTGAAGCGTCCTGCTCCTTCCGCCCTGCTCTTCCAGGCTCCATTCAGCAAATGGCTTTGCCTGAACTGTGATGAAAGGCTGGTTGCGCTGCTCTCCAGAGTGCGGAGCATTGAGATGCGCGTGCAGAGGGTTCCGCTGGCGGAGCTGAACCTCCAAGCGCTGCAGGAGCTGCTTCGCCAGGCTGAGGTAAGAGAAGCAGGCCCTGACCTCGGAAAAGCGTGTCTCCCATGGCCGGCCTCCTGCTTGGCTTGAGGACACCGCCGTGCTGTCCAGA
>JANHFQ010002012.1:70548-86150 GCA_032468035.1 Aparallactus werneri
TTCGCAAGGGTAAGGAAGCTATCTTTAAATTTTGGGGGAAATTGGTGCAGGAATGTGGATTTGTATAAGCGACATACGAACATACTTTTTTCGGGGCTTCTCTTTTATAAATATAGATGTTGCTACGTAGGAGTAAATTGGGACACTTCTCACACTAAGTCTCCAGAAATGAGTTATGAATAAAATAATAGCTTCCAAAGTTTATTAGACATTAAGCAGAGTTCTTTCCTGCAGGGAGAGCTGGAATCTGGAATGATTCCAAACTTCTGGGTTGTTTCTATCCAGTCTTCAATCTTAAAGAACCTGCATCTTTTCCAACAGCCAGGAGTTTAGCATTGAGTTGAGCCCTGAAGGAGATAATGGGGCAGAGCTTTTCAAAACGCCTCAGAAGAGCCCAGTCCAAGCAAAGCAGGTTGCCCTATGCTGCTGCACTTCTGTAACAAAAAGGGATAAAAAACCAAACACATCCCACCCTGGATTTCCTTTGATTTGTAAGACAGCTTCAGCTCTGGCTTGTTAAAAGAAAGGTCAGTCCAGCTTCGTCCAGTGGGAGATCACATCCCTTCCAGATCACCAGCCGGCCAGACTTCTTCTGACACTCTCTCGTCAGCCGCGCTTCTGTGCTTTGCGGCCCTTGAGTCTCAGCTGGTTGATGGAGCTGAAGGAAACTCCGTAGTGGAGTCAGCGTTGGCTGACGGGAGAGTCTGCGCTGTTGCCACTGGTGCAAAATGGTTCCCTGCTGGTTGAGCTGGGCTGGGCTGCAAGGTTGGATTTGTCTCATGGAGCTCTTTGGCTTAATGGAGCCTCTGAACCTGAAGTGGCAGAGGCTTCTGCTTTGTCCAAAGCTTCGTTCCTGGGCTCATGGCAGGGTCCCCCAGGCAGCAAGCAGCTCTTCTCTTTCTGGCTTTATGCACAGTATGTATCCTTCCTGTTGCAGAAGCTCAAACAAGACATTGCCAGGCAAAAGAGCAGCTTGGAAGCTACTCGTGAAATGGTGACCCGGTTTATGGAAACAGCCGACAGCACCACGGCTGCCGCCCTCCAGACCAAGCTGGCGGAGGTGACTCAGCGCTTCAGTCACCTGTGGCGGCAGCAGCAAGAGAAGGAGGACACCTGGAAGAAGGTCCTGCCCCAGGTGGAACAGTACGAGCAGCTCTCAGAGAAGCTGAAGCAATTCATGGAGAGCCGAGGACGGATGCTGGCCTTGGGAAACCAGCCTGAGCGGGACATTATTCACTTCGCCCAGCAGATCCAGGTGAGAAGCTGCTGAGCAAGGGGAGGGCAAGGCTCAGAGTTGGAGGACACCCGGTTTCTGGTCCCTGGGCTTGGGGTTTTATTAGAGCCGGCAGGCTCAGACCAGGAAAAAAGGTGGAGGCGAGGAGCGAAAATCCCTCTAACAAGCTATGCAAACTGAATAAATGAACCAGTTTATGCACCACGTTCCCTTTGGGCTTGGACTGCTGCTCCTCTGGATTTCCCTGCGAAAGTTCCTGTGAAGGGAGGGAGCCTCCCTAAAGCACCTTCTGCTGGGTTACCCAGGAGCCCCTGAGTGCAGTTTGGCTGCAGGGTCTTTCTTCCTGGCTCTTGTCCACCTTCTGGTCATTCAGTTTACAGAGATGAGGTTAAACAAGTGCAGGAGATTCCAATGAAGCTGAAGAGGTGAAGGCGGCAGAATAGAATTCCTGTAGGTCAAAAAACAAGAGCCCTGGGCCCTGCACACTTGCACCGCTGGGGGTTTGCATTTGCATATTCTTTTTTAGGACAGGCTTTGCCCACATAAATTTGGGGGTCATCTATCCATAATTGTAATTTTAAAGTTCAAATTCATATAAAAGGATGATCAGGATCAAGGGTGATCAAGAATGCCCTTGTCGGTAATCCCAGGAAACAGTGCAGCGGCCTAAGGGTGCTTCAGGGGGAAGCTCTGCAGCCTCTTTGGGGACTGAAGCCAAGGTGCTTCACAGCCCTAATCTAGCTGCCTTCCGAGACCAGTCATCTCTCCCGTAATTACCCTGACATGATTTGTATGCAGGGATTGCTACTGCTGTCCATCCTCACTTCCGGGCACCAGGGGGATCTCACAGGCGGTTCCTTATGGCGAAACCTTTACGCTTTGGACTCAGTCGCAGATGCTCTTCACTTCACCTATGTCTGTCCTGTGTCTCCCCCCTCCCCACCCCCGTTTCCTGATGCTTCCAGGAACTGAGTTCAGAGATGACACAGCGCCATGAGGATCTGGACAGACTGGAATATATAACCACAGAGCTGAGTTCTTGTGGGTTGGTGTGGACCGGCTTCTCCTCACACCAAGAGAAGGTGCGCAATTTGCGGAAAGAGTTCACTCAGCTGCAGAAAGCCACAAAGGAAAGGTGAGAAGGGGTTCTCTCAGCCAGAGGAGTGATGGGAGCCTTGCACAGGAAAGTGGTGAGGGATTAAACCGTTGTGCTTCTTTGATTGCGTCCAGATCACTTTGTGCTGGGAAGAGGTTGGAGGCAGAGAAATGAAGGCTCAGAGGAATCTTTCCCAATTTTTCTCCCTGGTAAAATGTTTTGCAGGGTTTAGAATTGTTAAAAGACTAAAAGAGCTTTTTGACCAAAGGAGACAATTGAATAAAATGCACGCTTCACCAAAAGTAAAGCATTTCCCAAAGTATTCCCAGCTTTTACAGAAAGTTTTCTGTCTCCAGATAGAAGGGAATGGAGAGGAGGGGAGAGGAGAGGGGAGGAGGAGTTGGAAGAGACCTTGGAGGTCTTCTAGTCCAACCCCCTGCTCAGGCAGGAAACCCTATACCATTTCAGGCAAATATATCTCCTCCAGAATATTGTTTTTGAAGCTGGGGTGAGGAGGATGCATGCCCATATTGTGGGCAATTGCCATGAGGAGAAAAACTGTGGGTTAACTATGGAATAAGAATAAAAACAGTGCCTGGGAGGCTATTTGAGTCCAGCAAAGAGAGCTAAAACCCTTTTTTTTAGCTATCTGAATGTGTAGGAATCTTTGCCTTAGGATAAGTGTCTGAACAAAGCCTTAAAACAATTCAATGCTATCTTATACCCAGACAATGAGCTCGCTTAATGACTGCAGTATTCACTTTACGACTGCTACATCTGTTTAAGATCTGCCACCCCGCAGGCCGGATCCGACCCCTCGGCTTCGAGTTTGACACCCCTGCCACACATCAACTGACAATTTTCACCTTTCACTCTGTCAAAAATTTTAAAAAGGTCTTATAATGCTTAAACCCTCCTCTAAGTTGTAGTTTTCGTTTTGCTGGGAGGAAATATATTTTATCATTTATAGTTTTACATGGAGTTGTAACGATGTATTTTAAATGCTTTTGTATTTAGCTTGAATCATTTATTCGTTACAACCACTGCTCTCAATAGCGATGTTGATCCAGAATGTGTGTGTTGTGTTCACAATTCTGGTTGCTTAAGGATCTTGAGACAATGGAGCTTTTGCAGGTGCTTTGGATTCAATTTCAAAAAAGGTGATTTGAGGTGGAATTATAGCATCCTTAAAGAAGCCACATCTTTTCCTCAGATTATTTGGCACTGTGAAATCCTGGAAAAAGTCACAGCTACTTTAAAGAGTTACAGACACAAACTACATTGCCATTTCCTTGCACACTGAAAGGCCTTTCTGGACACAGATCTGAAACTTTGCACAGCCAAGTTAGGAATTGGTCTAGGTGTAATTCCTTGCAGGATGCTCCTTTTGTTTATTTGCCACTGCATTTTACTAAGAAGACTGAATGAAACAGATGAATCAATCTTTTATTATTGAGGTTATTCAAACTATTCATGTAATTAATTGTGGCATTTATAATCGACCCAGGTAAGTAAAAGAAATTGTTAAAGGAGTAAAGCAAGAATGAATTGGAGGTCTATAATCCTTCATTCTGCATCCAGTTTGTCTAAAACTGCACTGAAGAGAAAAACAAGATGCAAAATGGCTCTTACTCCTATGAGGAAGTGATAATTGTGAGATTCTCCAAGCGGTTCCCAGGCTATAAATGGACAGTATCCTCTGTGACTTGTATGAACCTCGTTCATAGATGCCTCTCAAAATGCTTCCCCACATATAGAATTAACAACCAGCCCGATGTCAGTTTGGCAGTTTTGCACGGCTCACAGCAGCCAGGTGGATCAATGGGGCGGTCCAGTAGGTCCTGTGGGGGACAGAGAGACAGTCCCTTTGGCCAACAGCTTGTAAGAGGTACCCTGTGTGGCTTCCCCTCCCTCCTCTGGCCGCGATGGTGCTTGCCAGGCAGTACGTGGCTACTTCACAGCCCCCCCCCCTTTTAATCCTTTTCCAGGGAAAAAGGAGCTTCGTCTTGTCAAGAACAGCTGGATGTATTCCGAAAACTGGTTGGGACGCTCAGGCTGTGGCTGGAGGAGACAGAGAGGAATATCCCAGCTACTGAGACTTCTCTGGGCACACACGAGTTGGAGAAGCGGAGGCAGCAAACAGAGGTGGGTGGAAGAGAAAGGCGTTGCCATTTTATAAGCAAACTCACGAAAAAAGTGGAGGACGCAGCTTTGTCACTGTAGTTTGGCAGATATCCTGACAAGGAACTGCTACTTTGTGCAAAAAGCTGAAAACTGAAATCCCAAGGTGATGTGGCCAAGTCCACGTCGTGTGTGGTTCAGCCTCCTGATAGGCAGCCACCTGCCCCTCATCCCCCCCTCTTTGCTGATCATCTCCACACAGACTTGCAGTCATGTTGGAAGTGAGTTGACACTTTCATTGTCATGGGGGACACCGCAGCCGCAGGCCTCTTGCCCACCGTGCCTTGTGTGGCAAAAGGTTGTGCGGCTGCCCCGATGCCCTGCTTTGGAGTGGCGTCTAGGGCTTGTTCAGAAGGAGAGAGCAGGCCGGCTGCTGCCAAAAACCTGGCCTGCTAAGAAGCTGAAAGAAAAAAGTGGTTTTGAGGCAGGACCACATGCAGCTCTCAAAACCTTCAGGGTAGCCTCAGAATTTCCCGAAACATGGTGGCCGTTTTTAACAGAAGACAAAATAATTATGGGAAGGAATGTTGAATGTATGAAATCGCCACGAAGTCTTGTGACCTTTTCATCTGCCAGCGGTCATGTTCTTGTGCTTCCTCTGTTCTCTTTTCAGGTCTTTGTGGAAGAATGGCTAGCAAAGGGGCTTCTTGTGGAGGAGATGACCCAACGGGGGACAGCCTTGGAGAATCTAATCCTTGAGATTACAGCTCCAGATGCCCAATCCAAGACAGGTAGGAGACTGAGAAACGCACCCTTTTCTATTCTTACCTGCCTCTCTTTAAACTTCCAGCCTGAATTTAGTTGCTTGTTAGATAACAATTATCTTGGAATGCTTGGAAGAGGAAGAATGTAAAGATGCACGGCTGTCCTGTTCCAACTTTTCTCCAGTTCTTGGCAGAAACTGAAGATGGAAAGCTCCTCTGTTTACATCCCTACATTCCTATAGACTGCCAGAGACCTTAGGCTCCCTGGTGGCACGAGGGAAGTAATGTTTTGCTCTGAGGAAGGTCTCTAATTAAATCAGTTAAATAAAAGAAGTCAGGTAGCAAAACTAGGATGAAATTGTGGGGTGGCCGTCAGAGTTTCTCAGAGTGGGCCAGTTGACTAGGGTGGAAAGATGAATCAGACTGCAGCGTCCGCTATTCCTCGTCATTGGCTGCGTCCACTGGAGGGGAACAGTTGTAATCAAACCCTCATTGCTTAACTGCAGAATAGATGGATCCGCTTAGATGGATCAAATGGTTGATTCAACAAGTCAACCCTTTTTCAAAAAATCTCCCAATAGAACAGAATTAGACAATTGGAAGGGACCTTAGAGGTCTTCTAGTCCAACACCCACCCACCCCGCTCAAGCAGGAAACCCTATATACCCTTTATGGCAACCTAGAATTAATGCTGCACTGCAGAAATTATTCTTAATAAAAGTGCTTAAAATGTTCCAGGTGCATTTGTAAATCCCACACAACAGAATTTTGTTTAAATCTGTCAAGCATGAATGCCATCTACAGATTTTCCTCGATTAATCCCTGCAGTTGGAACTGGCAGCTCCGTCACTAAGTGATGCAGTTGTAAAGCAAAAAACCTCACATGACCATATTGATCTATAATGTATCATAAATAGCACTTATAAAATTAACCCCAACTAATAAATTATCTGTTAATTGCAAGATTATACAGCACTCGAAGGCAGACAATATTCCCCCCCCCCCATTGCAAGAACCGTGTTCCTTGAAGGACATTAAGAAACACAAAGCCATTCACTCTGAGGACTTGCTCCACTGCCCCTTGGAAGTTGCTGCAGGTCAGTCCTGCCTGATAGGAGTCCCCTATCTGTGACATCACCATGGTTTTTGAATTACATGCAGAGCACAATATATTTTCCAGTGGAGGTTGAGGGCATCTCTTTCAAACAACCACCACGATTTCTGGAACGAGGTGCTGTGGACTGGGGGCTGGGGGGCAGGCTGGTCAGTGTGCAAAGCCAGCTGATGCGGAACTGGGGGGGGGGTTGTTGTCTAGTTTTTTACAAGCAGGCATAAGAGTAGAGACAGTGTGGTGTGTTGATGCTCTGCTGGGACTAGGCAGAGCAGGTCCAAATCCCACCGTCTGTGGCGATTCTCCGTCCTCCAGGTCATGGTTGTCCCAAAGGAGCTTTTTCAAGAGGCAGCTGGACTTTCTGGTTTTTCTTTGAAGACGTTTCGCTAAAGAAGCTTCTTGGAACCTTCTTGGTCTTCTAAGAAAAGCCACAAAGTCCAGCTGCCTCTTGAAAAAGCTCAAAATCCTGCTCCTCTCCCAGCCCAATCCCTGTCACTGGGGAAGGTGGTGCATGAGGCCATGTGGGGCTGGCCGGCCTCTGGGTCTTTATGGGCACATGGTCCAGATGGAGCTCACTGCTGGTGCAGACTGCAGGTTGTCCTGAGGTTCCATGGGGCACAGCCATGCAATAAACTCCTATACCAATTCAGCTCATCTCACAACAGAATGACCCCGGCTGGTGTACCACACTCAGGTAAAAAGAAAACCAATAAATTACACATAAAAATCATTTAAAACTATGAAAATCAGCAAAAAGTGCACGAAAGAAGAGATGGTGATGTTAATTGCAGTAAGAGAGCCATTGCAAAATCTTCCGGCTTCCTGGGACCCCCAACCTGATAACTTACCCAGGTCTTGATGGATTTGCAGAATGTTGAGAGAGATGGAGCTAATCCTCCTTTGGGGGGGGGGGGATAAGATTTCACAAGGCAGGTTCCATGGCAAAGATTAATAACTATAGTTGACTGTATGCAGTGCAGAAGGATGATCCTGGCTATAAACCAAGGGTGGGATTCAAAAATTTCAACAACCGGTTCTCTGCCCGGTTGCTGAAATGGGTGTGGCCGCGGTGGGCATGGCCTAGTCGGCCTCCTGCACCAGGGCGAGGGGGGCAGTTTTGCCCTCCCCAGGCTCCGGAGGCTTCCCTCAAGCCTCTGGGAGGGCGAAAAAGGCCTCCCCTGGGCTCCGGAGGTCCTCCAGAGGCCGGGAACAGGCCCATTTCACGACTTCCGGGACTTCCAGTACGCCCGTTTTTTGCCCTCCCTGAGCCTCTGCGCCGTCCCTGCACTTACCTGGGATCCAAAACAGGCCGCGTGGAGACTCCTGGGAGGGGCGGGGCAGGGACAGCCAGCTGTTCTAACTACCAGTTCGTCAAACCAGATGTAAAATCAACTGGCCCAAAGCGGCTGAATCCTACTCCTGCTATAAACTAAATCGCAGTCCTGCAGTTACTTCCCAACCATGTAGTGCCTTCAACTCTTTCTTAGCTAGATTTATTTTTTGTTTTCCCCCAAATATATTTTAAAGCTCCCATGTTTGTCCAGGGGAGTAAAAAAACAACAACTGTGGGTCCTAACCACTTTGTTCTTCTGTGATGCAATAAGTTTGATCCCTTGGGGGTCTGTCAGCCACATCCCTAACTTCGGAGTAGACTAGCTTGATTCCTGCATTCCTTGGCAGCCTATATAATTGATTCCAATTGTTTGCCTTGCACTTTGCAGAAGTAAAATATGCATCGGCCCTTCTCTCCAGCTGCTCAGGTCAGAGGGCTCCTTCCCATGACGACAAAGGCAACAGTGTGCAAGTGCTCTGTAGTGTCTGTGCCGTTGCCGGGGAATACAGATCCGGCCTCAAAACAACAGCCATGTTAGCGAAGCCGTCATGCGCTGGGCATAGTGGAAGGCAAGCCGCAACGTCCTTCCAAATGGAACATTCACTGTGACACCTTATTTGTTTCCATTAGGAAAAGCAGACGTTCCTTGGACAGATCACGTTGCAGTTAGAAAATTAAAATGCAAAAAGAAAGAAATATTAATAGTGAAAGCAATGTAATAATTTACCTTTATTTATGCAGGTAGTTCTATAATGCTTAATCACATGCGTGCAGCAAAAGATGTCAGGATAACCTTCGGCTGCTCACAGCATTTCAGGGTCCCCTTCTGGGGTTCCTCTGCCTGATGAGGGAGAGTTTCCATGCCAGCATTCTCATAACGGGAGCAGCCGGCATTTTGAATGGATCAACAGACAGCCCCAGAAATGAACAGCCAAACAAACGGGGCTCTCAGAGAATTGAGTTCATTTCACTAAAAGAAGCATGAAGGGGGCAGCACAAGAATTCCAACCAGGATCTTTGTTTTCCAATGGGAGCCTTCGAGATACGTCATTCAAAGTGGTTAACGCTCTTTCTCCTGTGCATTTGCTGGAAGAAAGATGCAACCTCCTGAATCCGGCGGGAGCATGAGCCTGCTTATGTACCCATGTTTCCCTGAAAATAAGACCGGGTCTTATTTCCTTTTGGGTCCCAAAATAAGCCCTTATTTTTTCCCCATGTATGGGAAACCCACTTCTGTTTGCTTGTGGTGGGGCAGGAGGCCACGTGGCTTGCCAGTGCTGCCGCTGCGAGGCAGGGGGGATAGGGCTGCCCCACATGTCTTGCATCAGCTTAGCTCAGGGCCCCTACAGCCAGGCCATCCACGCCCCGAAACCTGCTTTGACTCACGGCCGTGGCACCAGCACACTGCTCAGCCTCCTGCTCCAATGCAGCCGTGAGCAAGCAGAAGAAGCGGGCCAGGGTTCCTGCTGCACATGGTTGTTGCGCAAGGCAGGTCTTGGGGCATGGATGGCCTGGCTGTGTGGGCCTTGAGGTAAGCTGGTGTGGGGCATGTGAGGCAGCTCCACCTCCATCCCACCTTGCCTTGTGGCCATGGCACCGCGAGCAACCAGATGGAATGGGAGGGCAGGTGGCTGCACAGGCTCTTAAGTAGGGTTTATTTGGGGAGGGGGGGCTTATATTAGGTACACACATAAAACATGCTAGGGCTTATTTTTGGGATAGGTCTTATTTTCATGGAAACGGTATTTACACACTAATTAAATGTGAATTCACTCTCACACATGGACCTTCGTTAATGGCATTTTATGTTGATAGTTTGAAAAGGGCATGCCTTAGCAGTTGTTTTTTTCAGTATGACTAAAAATAATGCATAAGTGGTTCTCCTACCCTAAAGGGGCTAATGACAGTCTAGCTCAATGTTTCTCAATTTTAGTTATGGCTGGTTGGGGAATTCTGGGAGTTAAAGTCCATACATCTTAAAGTTGCCAAGGTTGAAAAACACTGATCCAGCTCATTTATAGCAGCATGAATGGATGTTAGTTGTGCTCCAGCAGTGAAGGACACAATCTGCGTGTCTTTTCCAAAATATTACACTACTGTGTCCTTAGGTCTCCCTTCTTATGATTTTACTCAGGTGCTGTGCTCCCTGCTGGTGGTAGTTCAACAGACAGTGTAAATGGATATCACACCTGCAAAGGTGAGGCAATTCAGCTAACTGTGCATACTTCTGGAAATAAGTGTCTTTATGTTACTGCAGTGAGGCCTAACAATAGCAGTTTTGTTTGCATTCCCATTGTTCAAACAAAGAAAGTAAGTTGCTTTGACCTTTGCAGTTTCTTTCTTTATGAGTCAGGGGCCATGTGGACGGAGTAAAGCTGAAAGGGTCTTTCCCACTCACTCCCAAGCCTGAGATGTCACTCATCCCAGGTTACTGCAAATGTTTTAACTAAGTGGAAATCATAGATGCATCCAGAATGTAAAGCTTTCTTATGGCCCTCTAGGCAAAATCGGCAGGGGACGAAGCACCCGCTGATTCTTCGGAAGAAGAGCATAGTTTAAAAGCTGCGCCCCTCTCATAGGAGATTATGGATATTCTGAAGTCTCTCTTCTTCCATCATCACTTTTCTTAAGAAAAGGGGAGCCTGAGTGTATAGAAGGCCTTTCACCTGAACCGACCTTTGATGTTGTTCATACATATTGTTTATTACACTGAACATATGTAGACTCCTACATCTACGTCTGTTACATCGAGCCCTTGTATGTATAACCATAAGAAAATTAAATAATTCCTCTAATGCCAGTTGGGTTCTTTTTCTGCCTTAGATCTGACAGAGATCCAGTGTGACATGTCAGACGTCAACCAGCAGTACGAAGGGCTGGGCGCTGCTTTACGGGGGCGCCTTGAGCAGCTCTCGGCCATGTTGGAGAAGATGCGGGAGGCCCAGGACCAGGCGAAGGCTGCGCTGACGTGGTTGGAGGAGAAGGAGCAGGCTCTGAAAGCCCTGGAAGCTTCCACTTCACCTACAAAATCGGAGGCAATGAGAGCTCAGGCAGAGCATAACAAGGTCTTATTTTCATGTATCCATAACATCCTGTGCCTTGTTTTTTTAAAACCACCCATAATAATATTGTTCAGCAAAGCTCCTTTTGTAGCCTTTCTCCAGGAGAACGACTCTCTCTTTGAGGCTGATCTGAAGCATCATCAAACTGAGTTTATAAACCCCTTTTCATCTCTCCCACAAAAATATTATGTAGTTATTCAAATGGTTGAAATTCCATTTAAAGAGATTTTGTTGTTATACTTGTGGGCGCTCTGTAATATAAAGTATTCTGACATGACTATTGCAAGTGCTACTTGGGGAATGTTCTTTCAAATAGCAGCCTACCGTATTTTTCAGTGTATACGACACACTTCTCCCCCAAAGTGGGTGGAAATGTCTGTGCGTCTTACACAGCGAATGTTGTCGAACCCCGCCCCCCGCCCTTTGGCCTCTGCCTGCCAGCAGTTGGCCTCCTTGCAGCAAACAGCAAATAGCCTGGTCAGCTTCAGCACAGCCTGATTGTTGGCTGGATTGGCCTCCCAATGATCAGCTGTTTCAGTCTGCAGGGATTGCCATCGCCTATTGCTGCCTCCGCGGGCCCCATTTTCGGCCTCCGCATGCCCCATTTTCTGCCCATCCCGATCCCTGCCACCTGGAACAGGCCGAAAATGACCAGGCTGTTTGCTGCAAGGAGGCAAATTGCTGGGAGTCGGAGGCAGATTTTGTTTTCCTGTTTTCCTCCCCAAAAGCTAGGTGCATCTTATACTTTGGAGCATCTTATAGTCCGAAAAAAGTACCGTAAATCCTTTTCAAATACTGACCAGTGTTCAGATCAGTCGTTCCCTCCCTCCAGATGCACAGGCTTCAGGTCTCAGGCTTTCAAGTCACTGAGGGGACAGATTCAAAATGTGTAAAACATGGGTGTCTTCAAGCCTGCATGCGCAAGCACCCTTCCTCTGGCTTCATGGGCCCCCTGGACTTTTGGATACCCGTGTTTTCAGCCCAGCTGAGAAGCAAAATGAATGCCTTGAGATTTGTATTTTACCCATTGAAACTCCTCCAATTTTTTATCTAAATAAGGTGGATGATACTTCTGATCTGGAGAAAGTCTTCCTTTTCACAAAGCCTAAAACAGGCTGGAGACATTGATCCTCCCCTTTGATGACCTTTGGTCACCCCTGATCACAGCCATCCCTGTTCTAGCAGCAGCCTCTGCTACCCCGAGAGGGAAGAAGAAGGAATCGAGAGGGTGGAAGCTTCTCCTGGGAAGCGCTTCTTGCCTTTGACTCACTCTCAACCCCCCCTTTCCTCTCCTCCTTCCTGTCCTCCTTCCTGAATAGGCGTTTTTGGGTGATCTGGAGCAGAATGCTGTGAAGGTCCAGGCAGCCAAGGAATCGCTCTCTGGACTCTTGAAGAAATTCCCTGACTCTCCAGAAGCAAGAAACTGGAAGAGGATGTTGGGAGACTTAAGTACGTAGCCTGGGAATCTCGGAGAAACTCCGCAGGGGAGAATTAAGAACTGAGAACATTCCTGCAGGCCACCCTGAGCTTCCTCTGGCTGCTGCTCATTGTGTAAACCAAGGGGGGGGGGGAGAGGCAGCCTTAGGAGCAGAGAAGAATCTGTGGGATAAGGGAGCAAAATGAGAAGCACACAATAAGAACATGCTTCTGTGAAATGGCTGACTGTTGTGGAGCATATATGCCATGTTATTGATGTTGGTTTCTTTATATATCTTCAAGACCTCTGTTTTGAACATGGTGTAAGTGCTCCATAACATTTTTGGCAGCATTCACCTTCAGGTGAGGTGGGCAGTATATACATTTACTATATAAATAAATAATAAATATTCCCAAAATTAAACCAAACTTCATAATAATCACAAAGGTAATAATAATGTGGTAGTGTTTTTTTTAATCTTGCAAGTTCCCCCAGTCTTCTTGTCCCATGAAGTCTTGGGGATGAAATACCGCAAGATTTGGCCCAGGGAAAAAATCCCTTTGCAATGATATAAAGTCCCAGAAAGAAGCTCAGTGACAGTCTGGAAAATAAATACAGGGCCATTATTCCCATTTGTCAGGAACATCGGCTGCATGGCAGAACTTGTTGCTAGTGAGCATATATTTCCACATCCAGACGATTATAGAAGGTAGCAAAAGACGCGATGCTGCAGAGCAGGCTGGGCCTTGCAGAATGGGTCTCTGTAGGCGAGCAGGGAAGAGTCCTCCATGTGGGGAGAGAAGGGCTCTTGGGCAGTGGATTTTGGGGTGAGAAAAGGAAACAAGAAGCAGAGGAGTGTCTGTTTTCACCTGAGAAACGTTGGTGTAAGATGAGTCTATGTAAGTGAGGACAAAGAACCTTGATGCGGATACTGCTTTAGCCAGGGTCCACTCTCGGTCTCAGTGACTGGCTGTTGTAAAAAGGTTTGTGCAAGATATATCTTGGATTATGTTGCTGCTATCCCCAACTATGGTGGTTTCGATGTTCAGATTCCAGGTGGGCGCATGCCAAGCAGGTGACAGAGGAGCGTCAGCAGAAGCTAGAAAAGTCAGCCAATGAACTGGCAAGTTTTCAGGAAGCGGAAGGCCAGCTGAGGCCCTGGCTGATGGAGAAGGAGCTGATGATGAGTGTGCTGGGACCGCTGTCCATTGATCCCAATATGCTGAGTGCCCAAAAACAGCAGGTCCAGGTGAGTCAGCAGAAGCCTTGGCTCCTGCCTTCTTGTGTGTTTGGACTGAGTGCAGAGAGGTCAGTGGGGAGGGAGTTGGGGGCTGAGGGGGCTGCGTGCACTTTGAGCCCTGACAGAGGAAAGGCTCATTTACAAATGCTTGGTGTGTTTAACATCTGGCTCATATTTAATTTGTCTCCCTCTTTTTTTGGAGTAAGAAATCATATTGCTAAGAAATTTGTAGCCAGTTAGCCAAGAGGGGGGGGGAGTCTTCTTGATACTCTTCCTGCTACTTGCTTATATGTTCTGCAGTAGCAGCAGGAGAAGTGAGGCAGCGGAGTGGAGTTCCATCCTCCTCCCCAGCATTCTTGAAAACCTGAGATGTATTGAAAGCTCAACCCCTGCAGTTTCTGTGCAACGGCTCCAGAAACTCCACGTTCAGACGCTTTAGAGTTGCCAAATGTGCTTTAACTCTGTTGTCAGCCAGTTTAAACTCCTACTTTTTATGACTAACTTTTTTGGCTCTTAATTGATGTGTTAGTTAGTGTTATACGTACATGTTTTACACTTCATTAAATGTTCCTTCGGAATGAAGATGAAAATGATACAGTTAATTGATGATATAAATATTGCCACTTGTTGCTTCAACCCTGAAGGTTCTTGTAAGAAGATGTTCTTTGGACGTGTTGTGTATTTGGCTCTCAAGTATGGTCTCCCTCAATGTGTTGCTTCCCATTCTGCCAAGTCCCAGTCCATCAGAATCAGAATCAGAATTCAGAATACTTTTATAGGCCAAGTGTGATTAGACTGACAAGGAATTTGCCTTGGTGCAAATGCTCCCAGTGTACATAAGGGAAGAATGATAGTAATATAGTAAGATACATACAGCAGAATAATAAGATACAGCACTTAGTGATAGTCATGGGATACCAATAGCACTCAAGTCATACTAGGAAACGATAAACAATATAATTTGTAAGATACAGCAACACGATTATGGTCATAGTGTGCCTTCTACGAAATTTGGGGGTGTGGGGGGTATATTTTTTCTGATCCCCCAAGAAACCTAGATAACCCCATGGGGCATGGCTGCACCAATTTTTCCAATGGAAGGTAATCTCTGTAGCTCAGGGTTGAACTGTGGAGGCCTTGGTGGTCTCTGAACTTGGTAGTTTCCTTGTTAACATTTCATTACCAGGCAAGGTAACCCAGGGGTGGGTTTCAAATTTTTTACCAGCTGGTTCTGTGGGCGTGGCGTAGTGGGCGTGGTTAGGTGGTCGGTTTTTTAAAAAAATAATTAAAAATTTTTTTAAGTTTTGAGGCCCTCCCTGTGGGAGCGAACTGGGCGATCAAGGAAGACATTTCATTACCTGATTAGGTAACATCATCAATGCTAGCAGGAAGTGGGTTTTGCTCCTTGTTTAAACCAGAACACATTCAATCCAGCAGCCAACACCCAGATAAGCAGGGATTGACACAGACAAACAATCAAGCAGAAAACAACACCCCGATCTAGGAACTACCAGGAAAAAATCCAGCTAGGTAAGGAAGTACATCGTAGGCTTCATTTCCCCTACTTCCTGCCAGCTATAGCACGGAGATCCGAAGGCCCAAGCAGCAGATGCCATCATCTATTTATAGGACGCTGCAGCTCTGGGATTGCAGCCTGGTGATCGAACGATCGATGGGGCAAGCTCAGACTTGCCTCGGCGGGAACAAACAGTCCGTATTCTTGGATGCCCGTCAACATCTGGAAATGTTATCTAACAAGTTATTTATGAAAGCGTTTCTCTCCTTATGTCAGCTGGAAAGCTTTCCCTATGGGGCTGGCTGATTAATATAAACCACACACTGTCCCTGGACTTGAGCTTCAGAATGAAAAGTTTGCGATAATAAAGAGATAGAAAGAGAGAGAGAAAAGGAGGGATGTGCAAAGAAGAAAAACAAGCTCATAAGGATCTTGGTGCCTTCTCCTGACTCATCCATCCTTTTAATTTTGGCATTAGCCAGCGGACTTACAGTATATCGCAGACGGAGACTGATTCACTCGTTTGCTCAAGTTTTATGGAGGGATCATGTGATACTGAGACACCAGCTGGCAGGATCATGCAGGAGGGCCTTCTCTGTGGTGGCGCCGACCCTTTGGAACCAGCTGCCCCCTGGGATCCGGATTATCCCTGATGTGCTGACCTTCCGTCGAGCCATTAAAACATGGCTTTGCCTTGGGCCAAGAAGC
>JANHFQ010002012.1:109804-122042 GCA_032468035.1 Aparallactus werneri
GGAGCTCCCTTGTAGTTGCCACAGCCATCTCAATTATATTGAGAGGTAATAATTTGCCTGGTTCCAACTCACTTGAATAAGATCTGAATTTGGGTCCTGCAGGTGAAAATGAAGCAAGGTGATCATACTCTGCATTGCTTCAACACCCCCTGCTAAGTTTGACTTCTGTGTGGATGCACAGCCTCCTGTGAAAAGGAACGACACCATGACCCTTCCTATACCTCCCCCAAACTGCTCAGTTCCCAGTCTCTGCCTTCTCCCATTTGTCTGTATCAAAGACAAGATTGAAACTCCGTTTTGGGCAGAAGGTGGTCACCCAACGCTCTGGAATTTTCTGCGCATCCTCTATTTGAAGCACCAAGTTGCGCTTCCAACTATTTTCTGTTGAGGCGGTTGTTAATTTTGATCTGCATGTTTAAACTTCCCCGCTGAACCTGCCTGCTTTGTGGATGCTGCCATCCATACCCAGCAGCTGTTCCTGGTTTCAACTCTGGGTTGGGCTGTGTGTGTGTGTGTTCTGCTTGCCCCAAGTGAAAGGGTGGCATCTCCGATTATCCCAGAGAGCGTAGGAAGAAGGACTCGTGGTGTTTGGTCTGGGGCTCTGGCAGGCAACCCATTCATATATATCAGATATTCTATAGCAGGAGGAGTAAGCGGTTCCATCGAATAGGCTGGGGAGCTGCCTGCTCTTGCATTGTCATCAACTCTATCTTACTCTGCTGCAGAATAACTCCATGGCTCAGGACAGCATCTCCATTTAATATCTTGGCCTGTTCCCATTTCTGGAGACAAATTGCTGAATGTGATAAGTCAGGGCTAATTCCTTTTTTTCTCAACGGAGAGCCCTGGAAGCTTCCAGTTGCTCACTAGGCCCACAGCAAAACTTGGTCCTTTACCGCTGACCACTTGGACGTTATATTGTCTCTGATTCCGTATTTGCTTAGGGCTGTTTGGGAGCAGAGAAATCTCTCAGTGCTGCCTCTGAGCAACAGCCTTGCTTTTGATCAGAAGCAGCCCCGCAACTCAGCCACGGGGCTTTGTTTAGAGACCATCCTGGCTTCAGCCCCCAACAGAGTCTGAAATTGTGCCCGAATCCCCAGGGAGAGCCCTCCAGTCCTTGCTGACCTTGAAGGACTAGACAGACCACTGGCCTTGTGGGGTTTCACCCTCTTCCTCAGGGGCAGTATTTCTCAACTAAGCAACTTCAAGGGTGGACTTCAACTCCCAGAATTCCTCAGCCAGCCATTTTGCCTAAGCAGGAGAGCCTGCAGCATTCTGGACAAATGGCTGTCTGATCTTGACTTAAAAACTTCCAGTGATGGTGTGAGTACGATTTTTAAATGCAACCCATTCCACTGATTGATCGTTCCATTGTCAGGAAATTTCTTCTTAGTTTTCGTTTGGATCTCGCTTTGATGAGTTTCCATCCATTATTTCTTGCTTTTCCCTCAGGTGCTTTGGAAAATAGGTTGACCCCCCCCCTCTTCTCTGTGGCAGCCCCACAAACATTGGAGGACTGCTATCCTGTCAGCCCTGGTCCTTCTTTCCATTAGACTAGACATACCCAGTTCCTGCAACCGTTCATCGTATGTTTTAGCCACCAGTCGCCTAATCATCTCTGTTGTTCTTTCCTGCCCTCTTTTCCAGAGTTCAACATCTTTTTTGTATTTCAGTCACCAAAATTGGACACAGAGTTCTATGTGTGGTCTTATTAAGGCCGTACACGGCATGCCAATCCTTCATGTAATCTTAGTACTTTTCCTCCGTTGATGCAGCCTAGGACTGCATTGTTTTCTTTGGCAGCTGCAGCACACCGCTGGCTCATATTTAAGTGGTTGGCCCTGGATTTCTCTCATAGTTACTGTTGTTGAGCCAGGTACCACCTATTCTATACCTGTGCGTTTGTTTTCTCTTGCCCAAGTGTAAGACCTTACTTTTCTCAACATTGAGTTACATTTTGTTGGATAGGGCTCAGTGTTCAAGGCTGTCTCCTTCTGGATCTTGAGCCTGCCTTCTAAAACGTTCTCTCAGCCGGTCTGGGCCAAACCTGATAGTAACAAAGGGAGCAGGACATGCATTCCAATGTGAATGTGGCAGAACCCAGCTTGAATTCCAGCTTTAATCACAAACAGGCCGGAGCCTCAGAACACGACAGGTAGGAAATCCCTTGCAAAGTCAATGCTGGGAGCATCTGCCTCCCAGCACCTTTTCAAGTGTCCGGACCCCATCCAGGTCCATCCGGCCACCATGGCCACCGGTAACCACCCTATGGTGGCCAATCAAGCCACTGTGGAAGACTGCCGCTCAGCTGGGCACCGCAGGTTCAACAGGGAACGTCTCAGCTACGTGGTCCCGTCCAATGTTGGGCTGCTGCTGGTGGGGCACGGCCCCAACCGTCACTCCCGCTGTGCGAATTCAGCAGCAAACTCCCCGGCCTTTTGGCACTGTCAGATGTTGAGCTGCCACCGGTGAGCCACCGCCTTTGCATTTCTCCCCCCAGGTCGGGGCTCGACACGTTCACTATTTCTACTAGCTTGATGTCATCTACAAATTTGATGAGTTTCCCTAGTCCTACGTCTAAATTGTTTATGAAGATGTTGAAGAGTATTGAGCCTCAAGGCAGAACCTTGGGGTGCCTCACTGCATTATGGGGTACCCCACAGCTTGATGTAGTTCCATTGAGAACTGCACATTGAGTGTGGTTGGTCAGCCCAGTTACAAGTCCATCTGATGGGGATGCTGTCTGTCACACATTTTTCTACCTTACCAACAAGTACCGTAGGTTGTGGTTAAATGCCTTACTGAAGTCATCCACAGCATTTTGCTAGTCCACTAATTTAGTCTCTTTGTCAAAAAATGCAATAAGATTAGCATGATCTGTTTTTGACAAACCCATGTTGGCTTCTAGTAACAGTCTGTGGAGATTGTCAGTCATCCAGGTCATGGTTGTCCCAAAGGTGCTTAAAAGGCAACTGGACTTTCTTTGGGTTTTTTCCCCTTGAAGATGTTTCTCTTCTCAGAGAGAAGAAGCTGCTTGGACGAGAAGAGAAACGAATTCAAGGGAAAAACAAAGACATCCAGTTGCCTTTTGAAAAGCACCTTTGGGACTTCGAACATATCCTCGCTTCTTTCTAGAAGTTTGCAGTTCCGCTGCTTGATTACCTTTTCCAAGATTTCCCCAAATGTCAATATCAGGCTGATCTGTCTGTAGTTTCCTGGGTCCATTTTTTTTCTTTTCTTTCTTGAAGATGGAAACCACATTCAGTGTCTATGGAGATTCTCAATCATCCAGGTCATGGTTGTCCCTAAGCTGCTTTTTCCAAAAGACAGCTGGACTTTATTTTTTTTCTTTGAAAAAAATTCACTTCTCAACTTCTTCTTCTCAAACTGAAGAAGTTTCTGGGATGATAAGTGAAGTGGCACTGAAAAAGCTTCTTGGATGAGAAGCAACTTGTTTTCAAAGGAAAAAACAAGACAGTCCCGTTGCCTTTTGGAGAAAATACCCTTGGACATACGGCTCAGTGGCTCCGAGACCACGCCTGCCCCCTCCTCAGAACCGTGGGAGGCAGATCTTACCTTCCCATTTTCTTACCTATTTTGACTTGTATTCTTAGTCTGTCTTTTACAGTTCTGCTTTTGGAAGTTTGCACTCTTTTTTCCCTTTTGCATGAACCAGATGCAAAGAATGAATTGTTCCTGCTTCCCGGTTCCTTCCTTACTATCATCTTCCATTGGTGGACCAATTGTTTCCTTGACTTTTACAATGTTGAGAGAACCTTTTTTCATTATTATGATACTTTCAACATTTTGATATCTTAAAGTTGTTTAAGGTTGAGAAACACTGTTCCGGAGGGTCCTGAGCTCCTCCAAGGGCTGTGGGGCTTGCCCTGCCTCCCCATCTGGCACCCCGACTTCTTCAGCAGAGGAGGCTGAGTCGACCTTGAGCCTGGTGAGATTTGAACTGCAGTTAATTGCAGGCAGCTGCACTAGAGTCCAGGACTCTACAAACTGCACCACCACGGCTCTTTATTGGTTCATTTTGCTAAGTTTAGAGGCTTCTCAGACGACTCTGTGCAGCTTACACTTTAAAATGAAAATACCACACAAAAACAGCATTTAAAAACCTAAAATTGTATAACCATGTAAAAAATTCCTTTTAACTAAGGACAAGCCTGGAGTGCAGACTTTAATACAGCTATGCTTGTTCTACCGGCATGTGTTTTTGTAATCATCTCGACAGGCCACGTAGCTTTTTAGGGCAAAATGGAGGAGCCTGCTAACGTCTTTTCAAACTAAGCCATTTTATTTAAGAAACAAAACAAAACAGGAGCTTTCATGAATGACAGCTTCCTTCACCCAAGCAATGGCTCCACAGATGCAGGAGCCAGAAGTCAGGATGGTAATGCAAATGCAGGTTACCTGTGAGACAGAGCACAAGCCCCTTATCAGTTAACAATTGTGATGCATTAAAAACCCTTTGTGTCCCTTGAGATCTTCAGAGACAGCCCAGAACCTCTTGATGTAAGAAGAAGTGCAGATAGATATCCCACCCCCTTCGATGCTGTCAGAATCTTGTTTTTCCAAAGTGAAATGCCAGAAAGCATCACACAATTGCTCCTATCGCTCCCTCCTTGTTTTGAGATTGTAAGACCTGTAGGTGGATAAAGTCCTGAGAATGCTGGGCGACAATGGACTGTTTGTTGTGTCATTTGCCGTGTAGATCAGAGGCTGCCTTATTGCTGGGATGAAAGAACCCCAGAGTCAGCTTTGCCAGCCGAGGCTCCCCCTGATCGTGCCCCACGCGAGAGAAGGGCGAGGGCCCCCTGTTCCTCCAGAAATAAGACTTCAAGGGGTGAACTTTGGAGTGGAGCTGGGACTCCACCTGCATCTCCAGAGTACAAAGGAGACGGCCAGGTGGGGGGCAGCGGAGGCAGCTTTATGGAGCTACTTCTTTCAGGGGCTTTTTGGCCGCTTCAGTCAAAATCTCCAAGCAGCATGAACCTGTGGGATGCAGGAAGAGCGCCACTTTGGAGGGATGGCCATCGACCTCTGGGGATGCAGAGGAGGGAGGGTCATCCAAAGACTAAAAGCAGAAAAGTCCCAGTGACGCAGCCAAAACGATCTTTCGGGCGAGCTCGTTGACTTGCAAGATACATCTCAACCTTATATAATTTTTGCTGCTGGTTTTTTTTAATATTAGTGTCACAAAATAACTTTTAAGGTCAATGGGAGATTTTGGCACTGGATGCAAGAGTGAGGTGGAAGTGGTTGGAGGGAGGGACATAACCTGGGTGAAGCTTGGGTGGCAGCCAAAGACGGGTTGATGCTGAAGGATCTGGCCAGGATTACGGCAGTGTTTGAGCTCCGTTGTTTGTTCAGCATCCGAGGGCAAACAAAGGCATGTCAACAACTGCCATTTGATTACTCAGGTTTCGTGAGTATGCCGGTGCTATGACAGGGAGCCCTTTTGCTTAGAGGAGTTGGAATCGCTCCCGCCAGCCCCCTCCCCGGCTCCGTCTGTTGAGTCCCAGCTCCCACTTGGTCTCTGCTACTTGGGGCTGAGGTTGGGCAGGTGTTCCTGGAGCTGAGAAGGCAAGCTCGGCCAACGGTGGCCTGGGTGCTTTTGAGGAAGGGCATATTATCGATATTTTGTACATTACCTAGAGTCCTTTGGGATTTAGGCAATTAATACACCTTATAAACAAACAAACAAACAAAATGGTCCCTTCTGATTGGCAGCTCCAGGTGTCCTTGCCACTTTTTTCCAGCAATCTGCTTCTGGTTCCTCTGCCCCCGGGGAAAGACTCTGAAGATGAGCAGCCCCTCTAAGTCTCTCTTTTGGAGAAGATAGTAGGCAGCACCCGGGGCCTCCTGCAAAGCTTGTGATACTGTCAGCCCTTCAAGGTAGATTAGACTGGGAAACCAAAGTGATGCAGGCTAATACTCCTTTAAGATTATAGTAGCAGAATCTTGCAAGTCTAAAGGCGCTCTCTTTCTTGGACACATGCATCCTTATCTTCGTGAGAACTAGGGAGGACCGGAGACACTAACTCAAGTTACAGTTCTGGCCCAGACTTATCAGACTATGGTCTTAGTTGTGACTTTTCCTCCTGTTCCTCAAGGTGATTCCTTCTTCCCACTACAGATATTGGTTATGTGTATGAATGAGAGTCACAGCAGGGTCTTCCTCTCCACTCTCTCTGGTGGGTCTGAGATGACCCATGTGGACTTGGTGCTGCCTTTTCCAGGAGTGCTTTGGGGCAGCCACTGGCTTCTACTGAAGTACATACAATGCCTCAAATCCTAAAAGCATTCCCACTCCTCAGGGCTTCTTTGGAGTTGCGTTGGCTCCCTTGAGGGGCTGTCCAGGTTGGGGGGGGGGGCTCACCTAGTTTACTCTGTGGCTTGTGGAACAGCCTTCCCCCTCCTGGGGGTTCAACTCCCACCTGCTAGCTATGATAGTAGGATAGAATATATGTCAGGTTTCTTGCTGATTTCCCCCGGGCATTGCCTTTTGGGCAGGAATTTGGTAACAATCACCTCTTGGGGAAAGAGCTGCTCTTGCCAAGGAGAAAAAGGAACCCAGGAAACTATAGACTAATCAGCCTGACTTCAGAACCAGAGAAAATCCTGGAAAAGATAATCAAGCAGCAGATTTGTGAACACCGAAAAATGAATAAGGCAATAACCTAGAAGCCAGAATGGCTAGAACCAGATCACGCCAGACAAACTTTATTGCCTTCTTTGAGAAATTAGTGGATCAGTGTAATACACTTGGACTTCAAATAACCCTACATCTTGGTAAGATACAACAATGTGGGATAGACAGCATCACAACAGATTGATTCGCAGTTGGCTGACCGGCCACACTCGGTGTATAGTCCTCAATGGGACTATTTCTACCTAGAGGGAAGTATGTAGTGGGGTACCCCAGGGTTATGTCTTGGGCTCATGCTCTTCAGCATCTTTATGAATAATTTAGACAAGGGAGGGGAACTCATCAAGTTCTCAGTTGACACCAAACCAGAGGGAAAGGCCAACACTTTAGGAAATAGACATCCTATTCAGAAGCATGTTGACAGACGTGAACATTGGGCCCTATTCAACAAGAGGTAGTTCACTGTTGCAAGTCAGGTACTGCACATAGCCAGGAAAAGCCAATTGCACAGCTATAGGAAAGGCGGTCACTGGCTCAACAATAGTAACTGTGTGTGAGAGAGAGAACCCCTGTTGGATGACCCCTTAAGTTTGAGTCAGCTGCCAAAATGCCAATATAGTTCTGGAACGCATCAACAGAAGGACAGTATCAACATCACGTGAAGTGATGGCATTGCTTTATACTACACTAGTAGGACCACACTTGGAATATCGGGGCTAGTTCTGGTTATAATGATACAAAAGAGATGCTGGGATTTTAGAAAGAGTAAGAAGGGCAGTAAAGATGATAAGTGATCTGGAGGTTCAGTTGTACAATGAACAGTAGAAAGAACTAGGCATGCCTAGTCTAACAAAGAAAAGGATTAAGGGTGATAGGATAACAGTCTTTCCAGTATTTGAGAGGCTGCCACAAAGAGCAGGGGGGGGGGATCAGTCTATTTTCCAAAGAAGGCAGGACAAGAAGCAGCAGATGGGAGCTTATCAAGCAGAGAACCAACCTAGAGTCAGATGTCTTACCAGTGAGGACAAGTAACCGGTGGAACAGCTTCCCTTCAGAAGCTGTAGGTGCTTCGCCACTGGGGGCTTTTAGAAAGAAACCAGACAGCCCCTTGTCTGGAATGGACTCCTGCTTGAGCAGTGGGTTATTCTAGATGACCTCCAAGATCCCTCCCAACTCTGTTATTCTGTGATCCATATCCTCACACAAGTCAGCCATCCCACGGGTGATCTGGCAGCAGGAGGTGGTTGTGGCTTCTAAGAGATCCAGGGTTGTGGAGCTGAACCTTTGGGAACCGTCTCCATTCCCTTTCTTCCCAACTTGTTTGGCTTTTTCTCATCTGTGAAGAACTTTGGAGAAGAACTCAATAATTTATCTTTAGCTTTTGACCAAGTGACATGTCTATAACATCTGGAAGTGTGGAAAGCAGGATGTGTGGAACCGTGGTAAAGTGCAAGAGTGGGTATTACTGGATCTCTAGAGAGGTGGAGGGGTAGGAATTGTGTAAAGTTGTATAGAACAGAGAATTGGCCTCTGCTTGTGCAGGAAATACCGTCTGTGCCCTGGACTTTCTGGTGTGCTTTGGCACTGAGACTGTAGCATCCGCCCTAAAGGGATAGGACCAGTTCCTGTTGATGTTATGTGACTGAGCTGCTTTTGGATTTCTCCATATTGGAAATCTGCTCCACAAACACCTTTAAAGTCCAACATCAAATCTACTGTGTTAATTTCCCAAGTTTCCTTGATTAGTCAGTTGGGTCCTTTAATGCAGGATCTGTTAATGTTTTTTCCCAGACTGAAGATTAAAGCTTAAATGCTGGAGGGAGAAGACGTTGGCCAGCAGCTCCTGCAGATGCTTATTGGTTGCATGGTTTGATGGCAGAAGGTTGGATTTAGACTCAGGAGACCTGGATTCAGACTCTGCCAGAGCTGTGAAGTTCACTTGAGACAGAATTTCCCCCATGTTGTTTTAAAAAAACCTCAGACTGTTTAAGGATGAAATTAGCAGCCAGGGAAAGTGCATCTTATCCCAAGTCCTTAAGCAGGTAAAGTTTTTGCAAATATTTATAATGGGATTCATTTGCCTCCTTCCCTCTCCCCACCTGCTCAGCAATTCCAGAAGGAACAAGTTGACCCCCTTCAGTTAAAGCTGCAGCAAGTCAATGGGCTTGGACAAGGGCTTGTCCAGAGTGCGGAGAAGAACTGCGATCTCCAGGGCCTGGAGCATGACATGGAAGAGATCAGCACCCGATGGAACACCCTCAACAAAAAGGTATGTGCTGCACAGGCCCCGAGGTCTGGACTGACCTCCAAATGCTGCTGGGCTCCCTGGTGGAAAGGGGGCTGGGTTCAGTTGGGAAAGAGCTGGGGGGGGTGGTCCACGGGGATGGAGTGGAACAGTTTGCAGAGCAGCAGCTGTCAAGAGTCCTCGTCTGCAAAGTCCCCGGCTCTCTCTGCTATGAGCTCAGTGTCTGAGGAGCCCATTTGCAAACAGAAGAGGCCGGCTGGGTTGGGAGCACCTGGCCATAAACGCTCATCAATCCCGAGCAAGAGCTGAGCCTGCATTTCTCTGCTGAGAGCCCACCGTCAAGTCCACCACCAGTTGTAGTTTCTTTTCTCTTGTTTCATTTTTACTTGATTTTTAATGTGCTTGGTTGCAATTCTAGTCAGTGTCCATAATAAAAGTATCCATTCATTTCTCTGCTTGGCTGCATCCCTGTTCTAGCCACTGGACATACTAGAAAACAGGGGACTAGCAAACATGTCCAGCTCCTGGGACCCCCACCCTCCAACAGACTGCTGGGTGCAGTTCTGAACTCTGGAAGAAGCCGTTAAAAAGAAAGGACTTCCTGTCCCAGTGTATGCATTGGGGAAGGGGTTGCCAAGCAAGAGAGAGAGAAGAGGAGAGGGGCAGCATAATAAGGAAGATGCAAACCAGTGAAATCCCATTTAATTGGATGCCTTGCTTCCTGTTAGCAACAGGAAAATGCTCTTCTACCTCGCAAGGGGAGCACGAGGATGAACGTAGTTGAAGGGGCTGCTTTGGCTGAAACAGGCCCCGGCTAGCGAGGGCAGCCACTCTAGCGATGGGCGTGCATGCTTTGCCAAAATGCAGGTGGCCCAGAGGATTGCCCAGCTGCAGGAAGCCCTGCTCCACTGTGGGAAGTTCCAGGATGCCCTGGAGCCTTTGCTCAGCTGGCTGGCTGACACTGAGGAGCTCATCTCCAACCAGAAGCCACCGTCGGCTGAATACAAGGTGGTGAAGGCTCAGATCCAGGAGCAGAAGGTGAGGAGAAATTGTGGGGGAGGGGAACGCAGGCATCAGGACATAGATGGGCAGCAGAGCTAGAGCAATGCGGCTGTGGTGGTAGGAGGGGAAGGGGAACTAAGTCACTGGCATTCACAGTTCCTGCAGCTGGGAGAGTTGGCAAAGGGGGAATTCCTGAAAAAAACGGGCGTAGTGTAATGTTTATTCGGTCAATAATGAGCAGGATTTTAAAATGTACAATATGTAAATCAATAAAGTGGGTGAGATAAAATACCAACATAGCAAGGAGTTTCTACAATAAAAGTACTGTATAACATAAGCTACTATGATAATAAGTTCATTAGTTGTGCAAGTGGAAGAAATCGGTCAATGCTCCTTCTCTTGACCTTCTGCAAAGTTGCTTCAGCGTCTCCTGGATGACCGGAAAGCTACTGTTGAGATGATCCAAGCAGAAGGCGGCAGAATCGCCCGGTCAGCTGAACCAGCAGACGGGGAGAAAATCGCCGGCCAGTTGAATAGCCTGGGAAGCCACTGGGCAAGCCTTCTCAGCAAAGCTTCAGCCAGGTAAGCCAAGATTGGGAACGTGGGGCCCCATCCGTTGCCTCTTATTCTGCCACGTGCAGCACGCGTGGATTTTATTTTCCTCCTTCTTTGTCTCTGCCATTTCATTAATTCAAGACCTCTGCACCGCATTTGGAGCAAGGATGCTGTGAAACGGTTCTTTTCATCCTAATGGTCATCAGAGACTTTCTTGGCCTCTCTTCTTCCCACACTGTGAAATGTTGCCGCTGTGTGTAGCAAGTGAGACTGAGATCTGCTCTTTTAAAACAGTTGTTCTGCTTTACGTCAGTGAGACCGTGAGAAGAAGCCCTCAGTGGATTTCGGCCTGCGGGGACACCTTTCATGCTGCTCAGATTTTGCCATCTTGCTTTGCTTCTGCTTTGTTTGGCATTGAGGGCAGAATCTTTCCCCCGAGTAGTCTGTTACATCAAACATAAACCAAATGCCTCCTTGTTGTGTGAAAGCAGGCACAGAGGTTCACCTGGGAAGCAACCTCGGCAGCAAAGATTGAAGGAGGCCCATTCGGTTTAGAGAACGCCCACCTTTCTTTTCTCCCTTCTAGAAAGGGAAGATGTGAAGCTCCCAGTGCAGCTCTGGGGGGGGGGGTGTAAAAGACCTGTAGGATCCACAGGATTTACCAGGGATCCACTTTGTGCAATAGCTGCAGAAAGGGCCCTTCAGCTGAGCCTGCCAGCTCTGTCCCCTCCTTGCCTCTCCTAGCAGTACAAAGAGTCAGGTGTCTGTTTCTGTTTAGTTCACTCAACAGGCTTGACTTGACTTTTGCACCTGTGATCCTGCCACAAGCAGACAGCACGACACCAGACAAGCCGGTACTAAAACAAGAGACAGGTGTAAATTGTCGCTCCAGCCGAAAAGGACAATCTCTTTGCTTTACATTGTGTGGAGGTGCAAGAAACAGCACCTTCATTTTGCTATAAAGAGGCCTTGCATTTCTCAGCGGTCACTGGCTTCTTCTTTAGCTTCTCTACAAGAATCCTGTTTGTTCTTGGACATGCACGCTTGCATTTTCTTCCCTACTTACCAGCCAAGAGTCCTGATAGTACTGACCTATAAAGTAATGTTACGGGTTCATCAACGATGAAATCTTTCAGGATTTTGAAAGAGTGATTCCTAAGACTCCTGCCCCGTGTCAGGCGCTGTGATGTGACCGTGAAGCATAAGGGCAGGGTGTCTGAGCGACTCTGGAGCCCTTTAAGAAGGAAAACAGTTGAGCACATCCTAATAAGGCTTAAACTGTGGTGAGCAGGAGGGTCCTGGGCTGGCCTGAAATCGTGTGTGTGTGTGTTGGGTGACTTTGGGACCGTTCCTCTCTCAACCCACCCAACTCACAAGGTTCCTTCTTTCGGTGGGGAACCCAGGAGGAGGAAGGAGTATCAGGAATGAATTATTTCTCCGTTTGTGCATTCATAACTGAAATAGCTCAGATTCATGCTAGTATGAAGCTGTCTTGGGTAGCATTGTAGTATCCAGCACACTGGGGTTTTTTTGTTTTTTGTTTTAATTTAAATTTTTTTAAATTTATATATCATTTTGCAATGTTTATATGACAAATCATTTCCATCATCCGAATAATATAACAGTTGTTTCTCTATGTCACTACCCATGTTTCTCCGACAATAAGGCTGAGTCTTATTTTCTTTTAGACCTGAAAATAAATACTTGGGCTTATTTTTGAGGGTCTTACTTTTTTTGAGGTGCAGCAGGCCAGACTTGGTCAGCAGGACTGTGCAAGG
>JANHFQ010002012.1:122142-138457 GCA_032468035.1 Aparallactus werneri
TGATGATTATGTCTATCCCACATTTTTCTAGTTTACCAAGAAGTAGGTTGTGGTCTACTTTGTCAAATGCTTTGCGGAAGTCTAAATATACAAGGTCCACAGCATTTCGCTGTCAATTTAGACACTTCGTCAAAGAATGAAATAAAATTGCTTTGGCATGATTTCTTTTTAACAAATCTGGCTACTGGTTATAACTTCAATTGTTTCTAGACGTTCACAGATTTATTTTTCGATTATTTTTTCCAGTATCTTTCCAGGTATTGATGTTAGGCTGATTGGTCTGTAGTTTCCTGACTTTGTATTATTTACAGATTCCCGGGTGAATGCCATGAACATCTGGCAGGTGACGGTTTTTTTAATTGTTTCATCCATATGTAATTTTTAATTCATCCAATAGATACCATGTTGATGTTTTTGGTCATCGGCATTTCCTTACTGAAGACCAGTGAAAGATTTCATTCTATCTCTCTCTCTTCTTCCTCTCTCTTCCTTAAGAATTTCTTTGTGTCCTTACTCTTCAACTTCTTCCATGGCTAATTTCTAAGGAAATGTCTGATTGTGCCTGCCACCTCTAGCTGAAGAGGAATCAATGCTCAAACTGAAGTCAAGCTACATGTTACACACAGTGGTGGGATTCAAAAAATGTCCCTACTGGTTCTGTGGGCGTGACTATGCATTTGGCCAATCAGAGGTGGTATTTGCTGAGGTCAGCCAATCAGCCAATCAGAGGTGGTATTTGCCAATCGCAAAATTATCGTTGCCAGTTCTCATGAACCTGTGGGGACTGGCTGAATCCCACCTCTGGTTACACAGGAGAACTGGGACAGGCCAAGGATGGGAAAGGAAGAATCTCCATTAGTGCAGCCGGTCTTTGTAGGAGCTTAGGGATTTTGCAGTTTCCATCCGCTTCAGTGTTGCAAGAAATTGTGCCACCCATTTGTAGTATTCATGGCCACATGATTCAAAGACCACAAATGATGATTAAAGGACTTCATGCCCGTTCTAGTTTTGGGGACTGGAATTTGGAGTAGCCTGCAGTCTTTGCATTAATTTCTTCATCAAATTTGCTTCTCTAATACTGATTTTAGTTGCAATCTGCCTTTCTTTTTAAGATGGCCTCTTACGTTTCTGTGGGCTCTGGAATGTGGGAATCCACATCTGTGGCTCACATTGTGCACTTTCCCCGACAGTCACACCAACAGTCAAGTAGAGATTTAAGTTGCTCCTCCTTCCTCCCAAAAATTCAAAGGTCCTAACAATTTTGCTGGAAGAAGATTGCATTACTTCCAGCTCTGTTTATTTTCAGTGTATTTAAAAGTATTCATTGTAATTTTCAATGAGGCTCACTTGGTCTCCGGCTCCTGTGATTGTAACCCAAAACAACTCTGCTCAGACATGAGATGTATTTGTAAAGGGAAAAATAATTTTTCAAAAGTTCGAAAAAAATAATAATTCAGCATTTGGCCATAGTGAGAAGAAAAATAGAGCAGCAAGATGTTCTGTCTTTTCCACAATGTAATTGTTCCCCAAGTTCAGGTGTTGTGCTACACGAGAATACATCATGGCTTAATGTGCTTTCCTGGCCAGATTAGGGAACCGTAATGGGGCATAACGGAATCCGTGTAGTTGTTCATGGCTCTCAGTGAGCCTCCTTGGAGTCTTCCGCTCTCTCACAGGCGTTGATTTCTGCATGGTTTTGTTTCCTTTCCACAGGCAGAGCCAGCTGGAGGAGATCCTGGTTTTGGCCAAGCAGTTCCACGAGACGTCAGAGCCCATCTCTGAGTGGTTATCGGTGACTGAAAAGAAACTGGCCAATTCTGAGCCCATTGGGACGCAGACCGCCAAAATCCAGCAGCAGATTGCGCGGCACAAGGTGGGCAAGTGGTTACCAGGCAGTTCAGAGAGGGGTCGGAGGGCGCCAGGCACAGATTCTGTTGCTGTGAGGGAGGTTTCTGAGGGAGGCTCTGGGGGGCTGTGAGAACAAACGATGCGGTGGTTGAAGGCTTAGGAGGCGAAATGCCGAGGTTGGCCTTCAGGGCTTGGAGGCTCATTTATTTATTTATTAAATGTTTATGCTGCCGATCTCCCCTCTAAAGTGACTCTGGGCGGCTCATGCCCGGCGTAACAGGGTCCAGTGGAGGGCCTATCAATATCCAGGCGAGGTGGGCCATCTGCCCTCGCTATTCTGGATGTCTGCTCAGAAAGCATCAAAGGTTGCAAGGCAGCTTTTCTTCAAGTGTGTCCTTTGGTATCCGGATGTTCTGTGGGCATTCGTAGTCCTGCTCTTCTCTCCTTCCATTGCGTAATCTGAGCAAGATTTCACTGGCGTGGCTGGATACATCTCTCTCAACCGTGGCGGGGGCTTCCCAGAGAAGTCACAGCATCTTCACTTCATTCATGCCACCTTTCCCACCGTGCCATTGAGCAGTGGTCATGGCTTCCATTGGTCAACGGATGCCTGGTCAGGGAAGGGTCACTGAAGAGGCAAAGCCCTCAGGAGGACCATGGGGGGTCCACACAGCCATTCCCCCCCCCCAGGTGGACGTTTCATTTTCCAGGCATGTGTGGCCCATTTGCAGTGCCCATCAGCCCTACTGTAACCCAGGCCCCATCTCTCCCTTGCACATCTGGGCCGGTCCCTCTGGGCAGTGGCAAGCCCAGCACATCTGTATCCAAGGGGCAGGATCCGTGCTGGGCCAGCACTTTGCCTTGGCTGGCTCTTTGACAAAGATCATGGACAGTTGGATCTGCTGGTCCTGTTGCTCTTCATCTTGAAGGGAAACCCTCAGGGCCCCACTGCCACTGCCCCCACCCCCGGTCGAGCCAGGCATGGTGTCCCTGGCCACAGCCTCAGCAGCCCCCCTTTTCTCTTCTTTCCTAAGAAACAGTTATAAATGTTTCCATAGATACATGCCTGTTATTTCCTAGCATTAAATACACACTGGGTTGTGATAGCTTATTCAACAAACCATGGTTTAAAATGCTGAATTACTACCATTTGCAAAACAGGCTAGTAGTCATCACGTTCGAGCAGTTTTAAAAAGTTGTAGTATATTCTCTCTCACTACTTATAGGGAAAAAGAAAATCCACCTTTTTATATTTTTGTTATTATAGTTCTTTATTTGAAACTCTTATTTTAGTAAATGATATTTTTGCGTTTACACAATTTTCAGTCATATTCACCATTCAGTTGTGTTTTAATTTCCTCACGTTGTGTTTTCCATTTTCAACCATGCATTTCTGTTTGCTTGTTTGTTTGTTTTTCCCCTCTTTTGTTCTTTCCCTTAAACCTCCTGGATCTCCAGGCACTGGAGGAGGAGATAGACAGTCAGGCGACGGCGGCGACTCAGGTGCTCAGCATTGGCCGCTCCCTGGCCTTGCTGAGCTGCCGTGCTGAGCAGGCCGCCCTGGCTGAGAAGCTCGACCTGCTCGAGTCCCGCTACGCTGAGGTTTCTGACCGATGCGGCCGGAAGGCTGCCCTCCTCGACCAGGCGTTGTGCAACGCCCGGCTCTTTGGGGAGGATGAAGTGGAGGTGCTCAACTGGCTGGCCGAGGTTGAGGACAAGCTCAGCTTGGTGTCCGTCAAGGATTACAGACAAGAGGTCCTGCAGCAGCAACATTCTGGCCAGCTGGTATTAATCCATTTTCCCCATCTTTCATGATTGTTTTTATTTTGCTTCCCTGTTCCTATTGATTTGAAGCACTTGGTTTTGATTTCCACCCAATCGAAGCTAGGGATGGGGGGAGAGAGTCCCTGAGGGGCACAGGTGTCAGGGTGGGCCCATGTGCTCCCGCAGGCTCAGTCGTCTTGCAAAGGAGGGGCACATTCAGTGGATCAGCAAGGGGGTTGCATGGACGGTTTGGTTCTGGCATCTCCCTTTAAAGAAGGACAAGGCAGCGGTATTGTTTTTCTCCCCGTGGAGAACCTCTAACCGGATCCTTCTGAAGCTCCTTCCTCTCACAGTCCAGTTTTGGACCGACTGCAGCTCGTTTCTGCAGCAAAGTAAAAGGGGTGGGGGTGACATCTGGCCCCGGTGACTGTTGCCTTGAGGGAGGACCAGAAAAGAAGCTGGAAGACATGACAATCCATGGGGAACAACCTTCTGTACATTGCAGGGGTAAGGTGTACTGTGAGAACAGGTGTCCCCTGGTGAATTCAGGTGGACTTGTTACCTGGAACAGCAATAAGCTAAGGAGTGAGTCTGTTAGCAGGGTGGATGGTGGAAGGACCCCACAGGCTTTCCTTGTGAAGCTCTGGCCTTCATTTCAGATGGAGAAGATGGTGGTAGCTCTGGGGACAGGAGAGGTCCAGGTGTTCCCTTCCGCCCTCCGCCTTCAATCTTGGGCTCTTCTGTGAAGACTCCCCTGTCTGGCTGCCTTGTTGCCTGTTCAAGGCATCTGTTTCACCCTGGCTGCACCTGCTGCTGCTCAGAGTTCTCTCCCTCATACACACACACCCCATTTGGAGACTAGTCTCTTGGGCAGATGCCATCTCCCAGCAATGTGCGCTGATTCAATTTGCTTGCTCTGATGGGAGTTGTTTTGCTTTATTTATATACTAAAGGAACAGTCTGTAAAGATAAGAGAGCAAGGATAAGCAGCATTTAAAACCCCCAGTTCACACGCCTTGGTCTTTCAGAAAGCCCTGGGATCTTGTCCAGGAAACTTTCTGAGCGTGGGCTTTTCCCCTCCCCCACCTAGGCTTTGAATGATGAGATTGTGAACCGCAAGAGGCACGTTGACCAGGCCATCAAGAACGGCCAGGCTCTCCTGAAACAGACCACAGGTAGGAGAGGAGAAGGTACTGGGCAATGGCTGCACCTGTCTTGCCTGCGCCAGTCCACACCTGCACCCACACACTCTTCTGCCCAGAGGCCCCACAACTGGGACTGTGCAGGGCACACATGTGCCCGTAGACAACTCTGCAAAAGACAGAAACCAAGCCCAACACCTTTGCATGGGTGGGAGGGTCAATGGGTCAGGCCTTGTATGGCCATGTTGAGAACACCCTGCTATGCCCTGGATCCACGTTAGATGATTTTATTTCAAGCCAAACACTTGCTGATCTTCTGCAGGGGAAGAGGTGCTGCTCATCCAAGAGAAACTGGATGGCATCAAGACCCGCTACTCGGATATCACCGCTGCCAGCTCGAAGGCTCTCCGCACACTGGAGCAGGCACGGCAGCTGGCCACCAAGTTCCAGTCAACCCACGAGGAGTTGACGGGCTGGATGGGTCAGGTGGAAGAGGAGCTGATGTCTGGGGGAGGACATGCCCCCACCGGCGAGCAGATCCCTCAATTCCAGCAGAGGCAGAAGGTAAGGGGCTTTCTCCAAGGGTCCTCTTCCTCCTCAGTGAGAAGCTTCCCTCGTCTCTGCAGGGAGGTTGGTCACCACATTGCCTCTCCCCTCGCATTGGAAAGGGGCAGCATTTGGTCCCTTGACAAAGCCGAGCCTGTCGCGGCCTGACGGCCCAGTCACAGGAAGGGGCCTTCTCTCCCCCTAGGAGCTAAAGAAGGAGGTGATGGAACATCAGATTATCCTGGACACAGTGAACGAAGTCAGCCATGCCCTGCTTGAACTGGTGCCTTGGCGAGCCCGCGAAGGCCTGGATAAGCTGGTCTCAGACACCAACGAGCGGTACAAAGCAACCAGCGACACCATCAACCAGCGGGTGGCAGAGATAGATGCTGCCATCCAAAGGTCTCAGCAGGTAGGCTGGCAGCTCCTTGTCAACCGCTGGCGATGCAGATGCAGCTCTCGGGGTGCTTTGCCCGAGCGTGAGATTTGTGCAGGTTGCTTTGCCCCACCACTTAAGCCAGTCCTTAGAAATCCCGCACTAATGCACAATCCTGGCACCAGGGAGTAAAACACGTTTTTCGCATGTTTCCTGGGTACAAATGCAGTGCTTCTGAACTCGGTCCTGGCTCCTGGCAGGAGATCTCTTAGGGCGGGGGCGTTCTTTGAGGGCTATGCAGTGTGTTGAAGACCTTGTTCCATACCTGAGGAGGATTTGTCCTTTCAGGGAGGTTTTTGTGGGTTGAGGGATAAAATGCATGGAGCAAAAGAGTTTGAACATTTGGGCCTCACGCATTCTGCTGGGGAGAGGCGAGCAGCTTCCAGTCTCCCCCAAAATAACATTCGGCAATTGTATGACTGGGGCCTCCTGCTTTTTCCACTTCCATAAAATTTGCCCCAGCTCCTTTCCCCAGTCCAGACCCCGTGCACTTTGTATATGCAGCTTTGTTGATGCTGCATCATCGCTGCCTTTTGCCAACTAGTTTCCCCAGCTAACTTGGCTGTGCTCTCTTCTCCGACAGTACGAGCAGGCAGCCGATGCAGAACTCGCCTGGGTCGCTGAGACCAGGCGGAAGCTGTTGGCGCTTGGTCCAGTTAGGCTGGAGCAGGACCAGACCACTGCCCAGCTGCAGGTGCAGAAGGTACGCAACGGGGAAAAGAGGGCAACGGTCTTGGAGGAGCCAGATTGGAATATGGAGCAGAGTTGGGCTGGGAGGGTGGGCAAAGGGAGCTGGAGGCCAAGTTAAGTTCAGGGGGAGAGCAAAGGAGTGGGGTGATTGGAGGAGACGGTCTGGGTGAAGGAAAAGGGACGGCAGAGCTGGATGTTTCCCAGACAGAAGAAGAAGAATTGTTGGGATTTACAACCCTTGAGAGGTGCACTGGGCCCCGTTCTGTGGAAAATACAATATATATTTTAATAACAACAGTAATGGACAGGGTGTCTTTAGCTAGTCAGGAGCAGTGCAGGCAGAATGAGTATGCAGGGTGGAGGGAGACCTAACCATGGCCTGTGTTTTGTAGTTCACCTCTGTTACCATCGTTTTCTTTCATGTAGGCCTTCTCCATCGACATCATTCGTCACAAAGATTCCGTGGATGAACTGCTCAGCCAGCGAACGGAGATTCTGGGAACTTGCGGAGAGGAGCAGAAAGTCATGCTGCAGGTAGACCTCGGAACCTAGGAAACGCTGCGGGCGGTTGGATCCCAGGGTAGTTTGGAAACCCACGTTTTGGAGGATGGAAGCCCATTGGGCTGCCCCAAACTCTGCCCTCCTTCCACAGGAGAAGACCGAGTCTCTTCTGAAGCAGTACGATGAGACCAGCCACCTCCACTCTGAACGCTACGCTCGCCTGGAACGGGCCCAGGTCCTGGTCAACCAATTCTGGGAGACCTACGAAGAGCTGAGTCCTTGGCTTGAGGAGACCCAAGCACTGATTGGGCAGCTGCCCCCTCCAGCAATTGACCATGAGCACCTCAAGCAGCAGCAGGAAGATATGAGGGTAACTGGGCATAAGGGGGTGCCCGTGCATGCGGAGTTGAGCCTGCACAGCTTAGAAAGGGACCCCTAGTCACATTGGTTTGAGTGGGACTGTGAAACAGCCCCCTCCTGAGCAGAGAAAGCAGCTCCTGGACTTTGAGCAGTTCTGCTGGGTGGGAAGTGACACCAGGATTTGCCTTTAAAAGGGCGGGTCGCATGTCAGCCTGTATGGTGATTGAAAGCAGTCACCTGGAGAAGCAGGAGGTTGCCTGGGCAAATGGTGCCCACTGGGTGGGAGAGAGGGGAGGAAGGCGCCCCTGGCTGATTCAGGCTTGCTAAGAAGACAGTTTTCTCCCTCGTTGGGCTCACTGGCTGGGCCTGCTATAGGGTAGCAGCCTGGGGCTTTGGATCAGCTGGGCATTGTGATGAACTCAAGCGTGGTCTGCACCGATATTAATTCACTGCCTGAGCCAAACCCTGGCAGATTCAGCCAACTGAGACTAAAAGAAAGAATGACTATTGTAGCACAATGCACAAATATGGAAGTTGTGCTCAGATAGAGAGAATGGAGGTCCAGGCTTTTTTGCAGAACTTGATGTCCACAATAAACCTGTATGCTGGGTTTTCCAATTTGCTCAGACATTCTTGACTGAGATTGCGACAGTTTTTGAAACTCAAAGCAAATAATTGACTGTATATAGCAATGCTTTATTTTCCAGAGCCAGTAGATATTTTGGCCTTTAAGGCCAAACTTTGTTTTCTCTCATGCTTTTGGGGTCATTGCATCCCAAGGTTGATTATTCTATACTTGATATTTGTTTCTTTATAGCAACTGAGGGAATCAATTGCTGAACACAAGCCCCACATTGACAAGCTGCTGAAAATTGGCCCTCAACTGACGGAGCTGAACCCAGAGGAAGGGGCGATGGTGCAGGGGAAGTACTTTGCCGCAGAAGCCGCCTACTGCCACATCAAGGAAGAGGTCCGCCAGCGGGCTCTGGCCCTCGATGAGGCCATCTCCCAGTCAACACAGGTTTGGGAACACGTCACTGGCTTTGGAGAGGGGCAGGATCTGACGGTAGAGGGACCATGGGGGCTCCAGAAGAGGAGAGGTAGAATAAAGGGGGCCTCTTTGGGGGAGCCCACACCCTTTGCAATAGGGCTACGCTTGCTGAAGATGCTGCTAGCTGTCAGATGAAGCAGCAGGGGACTGGGACTTGGCCTTAGGTGGATAGGCCAGGGGGCAGCCCCTCCCCCTCCATCTGCTGCCAGAGAAGGTGCCTAGGGCTGGGAGAGGGACCATTTTGTCACCCTCTGCTGGGCAGCTCTTGCAGCCAAACTGCCCACCGTGCCAAGTAACATCAGTGCTTTGGAAGGCACATGGGCAGAGAAGGGAGCCGGACCAGAAGGAGGCATCAGGTAGGGGAAGCCGCAGGCAATCTGGTTCCAGCAGGAATCTCCCTGCCCCAGAAGCACATCTGGGCTTGGGAAGGAAATTCTGGCTTCCTCCCTGGGAGTAGGAGCAGCTGTGCATGGAAGAGCATTTGGCCCCCAAAGCCGCCTTAGGGGACCACAGAACCCGTCTCTGTAGAACAGGGCATTAGAGGGCTGGAAGGGAAATGGAAGTTTGGCAAACAAATTCCTTTTCTTAATAGAAAGAGAGATGCAGGGGCGAGGTGGGTTGATATAGGTATTTTTAATCAGATTTTTAAATTTTCCTTTTTGGCACCACAGTGTTTTGGATATATGCAAGGAATCACATTTGTTGTCCCTTCATGTCAACTTGTCTTGTTAGTTGATGATGCTGTTATGTTGGATTTTGTTCTGTGTCACATCTTTGAAAGTCATTCTAGGAGATGTATTTTTATATTATTTTAGTCATTTCTGCTCCTTTTAGTTTACCTTCACATTAATGCTGAGTTTTTCCTCCTCCACCCCGTCTCATCACCCTCCCACTGTGGAATGTCTCCCCTGTTGTCTCTTTCGGTGCCCATTTACCGCCTTCCCTGCGTGCTCGTCACCATTCATTGTTGTGTTGGCTCCACCATGACAGATTGCAGAGGTAAGGACCCCCTCATCACACAACCAACTTCCTGCCCTCTGAGTTGGCCAGAAAAAGAGTTCATTAGAAGGTGGTCCTGTTTTCCTCCCGGAACGCCATTTAGAGTTCCATCCCGCCCGCTTGAGGGCAGCAAAAAGCATCCGGCATCCAGGAATAGCTTCCAGGGAACAGAACCACCTTACTGTCTTTGTGACACCCCCCCCCACACACACACACACACAAAGAGACAACAAGTGTGAGTCCGAGAGAAAGCAAAGGTGGCAGGGAACAAAGTGCACTGGTGCTTCAGGTGAAGCCAAGGTTTCCTCTCTCTGCCTTGAGCCCCCCGCCCACGGAGAGCTCCCTGGGGAAGCCAGAGCAGGTCCTCCCTCTGGTCCCACCCTTTGCCATAATTCTGCGCAGCAACAGATTAGCTTAACGGGGGTTACTGTAATCAGTTCTTGGGGGGAAGGAAGGCCCAAGTATTTGGCTCCCCTCAGATAGTACGCCTCACTTTCAACATGGCTGAAAGGGTGGACAGTCCCTGGTTCAGACTGGTTCTCCTCCAGTCCCCTGCAGCTGCTCCCTGTTCCATGGCGGGTGGCCTTGGAATTCAGGCAGGCGGCAGGAGCAGTCAGCAAGGGAGCTTCTGAGGGCAGATGCCCCTTCAGACACTCCTCACAGGAAGGAAATGAATTTTATTATGAAAGGACCCAAGCAAAGGCACACACTTCACATCCAAAGCTTAAAGATTTGGGGATGCAGTATAGTTCTTGGCTGGGCTTTAGTTCTCGTTTTAATTCCCTGACTTGAATCCATAATACATTTAGGCCTTCAAGAGTAGGACAGGGTTTTACCTAGCAGATCATAAAGTGTGAGTGTGTGTGTGTGTGTGTGTGTAAAACAGAGAGTGGACAATAGACCACTCTTGGCATAACTAATGCCATGAAATATTTGAATTCACAATTTGCTCTTAGTCACACAACCAGTTTTATGTCTTGGAACCAATTGTTCCCTAAAACATCTGACATTCCAGAAGAATTTGCAAAGATTGTGCTTAGAGAAGAGCATGGGAACTACAAAGAATCAGTCAAAGCGGCAAAGATGTAAATGTGCCATTTGCACAATGGACCCTCACTGTGCTCATTCCTCCCCTTCAGTTCCATGACAAGATAGAGCCGATGCTGGAGACGCTAGAGGGCCTCTCCTCCCGCCTGCGCATGCCTCCCTTGATCCCAGCCGAGGTGGAAAAGATCCGCGAGAGCATTGGAGACAATAAAAATGCCACCCTGGAGCTGGAAAAGCTACAGCCGTCCTTCGAAGGACTGAAGCGCCGGGGAGAGGAGCTGATCGGACGATCCCAGGGAGCAAGCAGGGACCTGGCAGCCAAAAGTAAGGCGCTGGAGCCGCTTGAAAACCAGGAGGTGCTCGTGGTCTCTCTTCCTTGGGTGGCCTGAGGTGCAGAGAGCCACGTGCTTCCTAGCACAGAGTGTACGGTCTTTCCTGTGGGTTTGTGGGGGGTTTAATCCTCCTTGCTCTGTTTCAGACATCCAGGATAAATTAGATCAGATGGTATTTTTCTGGGAAGACATCAAAGCTCGGGCTGAGGAGCGTGAGATCAAGTTCCTTGATGTCCTGGAGCTGGCAGAAAAGTTCTGGTATGACATGGCTGCCCTTCTCACCACCATCCGGGACACCCAAGACATTGTCCATGACCTGGAAAGTCCTGGGATTGATCCATCGATCATCAAACAGCAGATTGAAGCAGCTGAGGTAGGAAGGCAGACGCATTGCGTCCTTTCCCACAAATTGTGCATCACGTGAGTCCTCCAGCGAGCTGTGATGGCCAAGAGAGGGAAGCATGGGCTTTGCAGAAGGCTTAAGGAGGGGTGCCTCTTCATTCCAGAAGCCTATTCAGGACAGTCACTGGAACAGTGTTTGGTGGGCCCTCCTGGAAAGAAAGACACGGTTCTGGTTAGTTTCCTGTTTCAACAGACCGTCACCTCTTTCCTAAGAATAGTCTTTAGAATGTTTCTTCCATATAACAGGTTTAAAATAACGACCCACAGAGTGAAACTGACTTGGTGAAAAACCTGAAAATATCCCGTTGTTTGGTGTACTTACCTATTTGGGTGCTACCCTGTGGTTTTTTCCCCTATAGCAAAGGTCTATATTGCTCCACATGCATCTCACTCCAGAGTAAACTCTTAATTGCCGACACAATTTCTGAAACACAGTTGCTGGTATGTGTGAGTTGCTCTTGTAGGCAAATTGTGCCCTTCTGTTTCTTGACCCTCCCCTTTAGACCATCAAGGAAGAGACGGACAGTTTGCATGACGAACTGGAATTCATCCGAATCCTCGGGGCGGATCTGATTTTCGCCTGTGGGGAGACGGAGAAACCAGAAGTTAAGAAAAGCATTGATGAGGTAGGTAACATTAATTTTGGATTTGGATTGAAGAGCTTTGATGAGACATTGGGAGGGACAGTGAGGCCAAACGGCCATCTGCCTAGGACTCCTCCCAATCTGCTTGGCAAGAAATTCCTGCCACTGGCCGCCCCGCCAGATGGGAGGGCCTGGCAGACAGAGGTCCAGAGATGCTTGCTTTGAGCTGCTCCCTCTCTTCCCTCCCCACTGACCTGGGCATCTCTGCCAAATGTCCCTCTGCCGCAATGCCCTGTCACCAGCGCCCACCCTGGCAAATTGTGCCGGAGCTGTGCTTGTCTTCCTGTCCTTGCAGATGAACAGTGCCTGGGAACACCTGAACAGAACCTGGAAGGAGAGGCTGGAGAAGCTGGAGGAGGCCATGCAGAGTGCAGTGCAGTATCAGGATAATCTGCAGGTGAGGCCAGAGGTCCTGAAAGGGGCAGGGGGGGCTGCTCAGAAAGCGCTCTTGGCCTTAGGATGTTTCCTGGCAGTGTCGCTGGGGGGCGGGAGGATTTGGAGGGCTAAGGCAGGAAACAGATGCAGAGACCAAGATTACTGAAGCCCCCACCTCCCAGGTCAGTGATGGCGAACCGAGTGCTGAAAAGGAAGCTTAGGCATAAGTGTGCGCTCATCGGGGATGCGCCCTGGAAGAGAAGCTACCAAGTGGGCATGTGTGTGCCAGGAAATGAACTTCCGGTTCCTGGCACGCACATGCACACCAGCCAGATTGTCTTCCGGTTACTGGTGCGCATGCACGTGAGACGGTCAGCTGGCCAGTGCGCATACGCACAACGGAAACCAGTCTCTGGCACTGCCACACATGCAAGAAAACAGCTGATCATCGCACATGCATACGCACCAGAAACGCGGAAGAGGCAACGCTGTACGTGCCAGACGGCATGGCTCCATATGCCACTTTGGGCACGCGTGCCATAGATTCACCATCACGGTCCTAGGTCATTCTCACACCAAGAACCAGGCCAGTGAAATGGAGCAACTGCTGCTGGATTTGAGTGAGGCAATTTATGCCCCTATTCTGGGCTTAGAGGGCTCAAGGGTCTTATGGAGGTCCTTAGCACCCATTTTAGGTTTATTGTGCCAGGAAGAGCCCAACAATTCTGCAGCTGAAATCCAGCCATTTTCTTCTGAAGATTTCCTATCCTCTCACCTAATGGGAAGCCAAAGGATGGGGGAGGGGGCAGAGGTGAACTTCCTCTCTGGGGTTGAGTAAAACCTGGCATGGTCTTGTGCTGTGCTGGAGAACTGATGTCCTGGCCAGAGCAACAAGTAGCATCATTAGACTCTTAGGCAGATGGGAACCCTGGGAGCCAGTTACGCGTTGCGGCCTCTGTGCAGAGACCCAGGAGGGGTGGATCTCAGAGCAGCCGGGGCTGGGAAGGAGCAGGGTGCGCTGTGTGGCAGGACGGAGGTTGACTAGGTTCTCCTCCATTTGTGTTCATGTCCTTCTTTCAGGCTATGTTTGACTGGCTGGATAACACAGTGATTAAACTGTGCAACATGTCCCCGGTGGGCACAGACCTCAACACTGTCAAAGAGCAGCTGAACGAGATGAAGGTGTGTGCCAAGTTTTTTATTATTTTTCTTTTATACACATCGTCTCATTTCACGAATGGGATTGTTTCCAGGTCACGCTTACATTGTCTTTTATCATTACATCAATACAATTAAACATTCTTCCAAAATCTATTCCAATTGCAAATTTGTTCTCTCAATCAGCCTTATAACATTTTATCTCCTTCTTTACAATTTAATCAATCATATTAATTCTTATTTTATTTTCAAATAAAATCTAATATTTAATTTCTCTTTATTATAAATCCTTAAAACACCGTACAATAGAAATAATAATATTGCAAATACTCTTTATGTAGTTCATTAAATAAAATTCCCCCTCTTTTGTTCAACAACCTTATTTCATCATTTTCAATTTCCATTTTAAATCAAACAATTTATATTCTTAAACCAGTCACCACATTCTTTGATCGATGCTCTAAATCATCATACATTTATAACATTTTAACTTTCTTTCAAATCAATCTGCCATTCCATTTATTGCTGTGAACCAAATATTTCTAAATAAATGTCTCGGTAAACAATTTATCTTCATTGCAGACCCAGACATTTCTCCAATTCTTCAGGCGTCTGTGGTGATAGTAGCAGCCTAGAACGTCATCCTCATTTTGTATTCTCTGCAGGAGTTCAAAACAGAAGTATACCAGCAGCAAATAGAGATGGAGAAGCTGAATCACCAGGGAGAACTTTTGCTCAAAAAAGCCACAGATGAGACAGACCGAGACATCATCAGGGAGCCACTGACAGAACTGAAGCATCTTTGGGAGAATCTGAGTGAAAAAATAGCTCATCGGCAGGTACGTGCCCCAGGCACAGACCTGGATGGAGGGATGGTTTATGAGTTAAGGTGATAGCTCCTATCTTTTAGGACCTGGTTCCTGAAGAAAGAGCTGCTCCCAGGTGGGTCCTAACCCTCACCTGACCGCAAAGAGGCTTTGGCTAATGTGCAGCTGATGGAAACTAACCAGGGAGGCCTTCGGTCTGGAGCCGGCCTGTCCTGCACAGGCCACGCCCGTCCCGGCTCTGCGAAGGCAAAAAAAGTGATACGTAATGATACGTCACACGACATAATCGAGTTTGACACCCGTGGTCTGGAGCAATCTCTTTCAACCTTGGCCGCTTTTAGATATGTGGACTTCAATTCCCAGAATACCCCAGCCGCAGAATTCTGGGAGCTGAAGTCCGCACATCTTAAAGATGCTAAAGTTGAGAGAGACTGGTCTGGAGGCTGCATTCAGAACATGAAATATTTTTAAAATATTTTAAAATATTTATACTTTCCTTTCCTTTTCTGAGCAGCAACACTGCTTTTTATCATCAATTAGCCAGTCTTTGGCTTTCCTTCTGTTTGATTTTTCAGCCTGACTTTTGCATTTTGGTGTGTGCTACTCTTAACGTTACAAGTTTGTTAGTTTTGTAGTTGTATTTTTAAAAAATCATAGTGAGTCTACTTGAGTACCACTTGTTGGAGTGGAAAGGTGTGATAAAATGCACTGAATGCTAAAACAATCCTTTTTCTATTCTCTTCCTCCTTTCCATTAAACAGCACAAGCTGGAAGGATCTCTCTTGGCCCTTGGCCAGTTCCAGCATGCCCTGGCTGAGCTCATGGCATGGCTGACCCACACCGAAGAGCTACTGGATTCCCAGAGGCCCATCAACGGGGACCCCAAAGTCATTGAAGTGGAGTTGGCCAAGCACCATGTGAGTGCAAAAGGTGTGGGGGGTGTGTGTGCATGGAGTCCTCAGGCAGGGATGCTGTCCCAGAAAAGAATTCTGCTTTGGTTTACATTATTTTTCAGGGTCTTGAGGGCCAGATCCTTGCGCTAGCTTGATGACAGAACCCATTCAGCTCCTTTTGGTTTCCTAGGGGTTTTCTCCCCAGCACCGCTGCGGTTAGGTGGTTGGTTTAAAAAAAAAATTAAATTAAAAAAACTTTTTTAAAAAATCTAGGTCCTCCCACTCACCTGCATGCCATAGCTACCTTTATTTGCTGTGTTTGCAGCACAGCTGATGGGCGGGGCAGCGTGCCATAGCTGTTTTCCCACCTAGAGGATTAGCATCTTATCAACCTGTTGCTGGAAAGTAGTCAGGAGAGTGAGGCTGCACATTTAGTGGTCAGGATCCTTTAGCCATGGAGTGACTAAATAGCCTGCAACCCTCAAACTGCACCCCCTCCACAGGAAATCCCACCTTCTGAGGCCATTGCAGATCAGTGCAGCTTCCTCGGGGGGTGGGGGGCTGATAGTCCGCTGGGGCCAGGGCACATTGGGCCTAGAAGAGCTAGTCGCTCAGCCCAGGTAGCATCTTGCCCTCTGCTTCTGGAGGCAAATGAAGGTGCAAGAAGGGGCTGCCTCAAAAGTGCTCCTTGATGTTTTCGGCTTGAGTTGTCTTCTGCAAAAGCAAAGCTTTAAGCTGAGCTCTTTTTAATAAGGACCATTTTTTCTCCACCCCCCAACCCCATCCTAGGTACTGAAAAACGATGTGTTGGCCCACCAAGCTACAGTGGAGACAGTGAACAAGGCTGGCAATGAGCTGTTGGAATCCAGTGCAAGGGACGATGCCAGCAGTCTCCGGAACCGCCTGGAGACCATGAACTCCTGCTGGGAGTCAATCCTGCAGAAGACAGAAGTGCGGGAGCAGCAGCTGCAGGCGACACTTCAGCAGGTGGGCGATGTGGGCCTGCCAATCTGGTGAGCTGGCAAGGTGGAGAGGATGCAAGGGGAGAGCATTTGCCCGCTCTGACCCTCTTGTAGACAGCCCAACCAAAGAATCTCTAAGACCACCCCCTCCCACACAAACAGGCAAGCCACCAGAATATAAACTGACAGCAAACAGCATTCCTTACTAGCACTGATGGTGGTACCTAGTTAGGGCAATGAAACGTCTGCAGGAAAGCAAGCAAGCTCAGAGAGCCCCAAGGACCCCCCTCAGCTCTTGCCCTACACTGGTCCTCTGTCAGAGAGTGGCAGGACTGTCT